>JARQZK010002343.1:92500-119070 GCA_030704885.1 Cynegetis impunctata | reverse complement strand
AACAAAAAGAAAGATACCGAAAATGTTAGCAGCATATCTTCTTACCCTGGATCTTGTAGTACCACCCCAATTTGATACTAAGGACGTTGGCCTAAGTGGGTCCTTTCATGGTTATGACCATATGGTGATATTGTGCGATCAAACCTATAAGTTTGTCTAAATTCCGGTGTCAGGACTGTTTTATGTTGTTTTAATAGTTTTCGCTATATTAACTGTAACTTGCTTCGATGTTGCCCCTGGTACTCTGTTAATCTCAGATGATAATTTTTCGTTTCTCAAGTATGAATAAGTGTTTCAGGTGAAATTATTTTCAGTATACCGAAGAAGAATGTCAAATAAGGTTCGAAATATAGATGTATTAGATTATTCGTTGTTGAACAAAGGAATAACTGCCGAATTTTTGAAAAAAATACTCCCTGTACTTATTATATATATATATATATATATATATATATATATATATATATATATATATATATATATATATATATATATATATATATATATATATATATATATATATATATATATATATATATATATATATATATATATATATATATATATATATATATATATATATATATATATATATATATATATATATATATGTACCGGTTATCCACGGAAAGGGCTCGACCCTATAATTTTTTTGATTTTGGAGATAATGAAATGAAATTTAGATGATCTATGACGCAAATCACCGGAAGTGTCATAAGCTTTCGGTTTTCAAATGGGACACCTGGTATATTTTCAGTTTTTTGTCTCCATATGACATTTAGAGTACAACCATGTATCATTTGTTACTGTTGGTAATCGTTGTTTCATTTTTTTTCCAATACAAGTTTTTACTCTACGGGAGTATGGATACGTTCAAATAATTAATTTCATTTCTGAAATGTTTGTGAAAATACAACTTTACTGCTTTCGATCAGGATGTCTCATCTAAAATTTTTATTGCCATTTAAAAAAAAAAATGGAAACATGGTGGCTCGTCGGGTTATAAAAAAAGTGCATTTTATTACGATAATTTGGTACCGCACTCTATTAGGTTGTAAGAACTAAAATTAGTCATTTGAAAATATCTATAGCCCTCTAGAATAAAAGTTTATTTCGGAAAACAAATGAAAATATGGTCACAAACAATAAAAAATGATACATGGTTGCATTGCAAATGTCATATGGCACCAAAAAAATAAAATATACCAGATGTCCTATTTAAAAATCGAAAGTTTATATCATTTCCGGCGTATCAGAAATTAGCATAAAGTTGAGTTACTTGAGAAAACAAAAGAGTTATAGGTGCGAGCCACCTTCCGTGGACACCTGGTATATATATATATATATATATATATATATAAATATATATATATATATATATATATATATATATATATATATATATATATATATATATATATATATATATATATATATATATATATATATATACAAACATTATTTGGAAGACAACGAATATTATACGTTTATGAATTTAGTGATCTATACGAAAATCTATTCAGTGAAAGTATCTCTCAGGTCACGATCGAGGTAGAGAGTTCTAATTTAATTTGATCAATTAATGATAATGATATCATTGCTTGATCTCCATTGATTAATGCAAGCAAACAATTATTCATTTAAAAATCCACGATGATTATATAACTTAAAGAGCTCTCTCGAAAATGATGAGAACATCAACAAAATTATTTTGGTTGTAATAATATTAAATTGAGATGAACAGTTACAGAAATTTCGACAGTTTTATCATGATGATGTTGAGAATATTTGAATTTTCATATTCAAATCAAATCCATTTTGGAATTTGAATATACCTACTTTGAACTTCATTGCCAATATGTGCTCGTACTGCAATATTTCACAGCTGAAAACATCTATGATGCTATCATCTCCTTGCAGACGTCTTCCAGAAATACAACTGATATAAATTATAAATGAATCACAGTGTTTCGCTGGCTAAAGAAAAATATACTTGAACTTTTATTATCTCACTCAAATTCCTACTAGAAATTTTAATAGGAATCGTCATATTTTTATGTTGATTCATCAATTGAGCCAAGATGAGACAATAAGTAAATGTGAAAAGTTTGTGTCATTTGATGAATCAATTTTTATGAAACAAGTTTTCAATTTTGTGATTGAATAATGCCGTAAATAATATTTCATTTAACTGAGAATGAATTCTTGCACATCACTTGGTGAAACATTATAAAGAATAAAATAAATCAAGACTGTCTTGATAATGAGTTCATAACTCGAAACATGTCGACTTTTCTTTACTGCTGAATACAGTATCTAAATATTTTTTATATTGTGAGCCAAGTGTTTTTATATTGAAGTTTATACTTTGTTCAATATTTCATTCAATTATTTTCATGGGGTTTTATCAAATAATCGTAACTCAAATATGATTCGAAAATGCTAAATAGGTATCAATATTTTCAAAATGATGAAATTCAATGAATACATTATTCACTTAAGCTTTTGCTATGATTTTTCACAGGTAACTGATAGATAATCACATTAAAACATCATTATGGATCGCTTTTGGCATTTGCATGTTGATCACCGTATTGTGGCATAACCAGCATTGGTACTACAGTGCACCGCTTCTGTGGAACACAAAGGACCTCCATGAGATATGAAAGCCTTCACATTTTTATGTGCTGAAAAAAGACAATTCGAATAAGTAGATGTTATTGGTCATAACAACTCATCTATTTCTAATTTTTCTAGATGTTTGAGATACAGGAAAGTATTCTCAATTAAAATGATGATAAAATAAATTGTTAATCACGTGAAAGTTCAAAGCAGTAACGTATTTATCAGATCGATAAATACGTACTCTTTTTGTCAAAAAGGAGACATCGCCATAATTTTAGATTGTTAATAAAATAATAGTGGCTGTATCAGAGATCATTTCATACTTAAACTTATAAGTTTATCAAAAACTCACAGAAAATATAAAATTGTGGCATCCACTTTTGAATCATCACATTATCTGGTTTATCTAGAATGGTGTCATTTTCCCATTTCCGCAGTACTCTTTGTGGTAGTCGGGCAAAAGCTCTGAGGAACTCTTTTCTCTTTTCATGAGGAAAACTGTGTCCTTTTATCATGGATCCCAGACTACAGTAAAATACACCATGAGTAGATTCAGTGATGAACTTTTCAATATTCTGTAAAAATGAGATGTTATTGAGAAACGAAGAATTTTCGAAATATTATATACAAAATCTATATCAGTGAAAATAACCTTTCAGTAAATTAAATTTACTTAGCAAATATTTATAATTTGAGGATAATTCGGCGCAATACTGCAGGTTTATATATATATATATATATATATATATATATATATATATATATATATATATATATATATATATATATATATATATATATATATATATACAGGGTGATTCATTAATATGTGTAAATATTTTAACAGGAAAATGTTGAGCTCAAAATATGAAGATCTAACCCAATTTACTCCTACAAAATATTTCTCCTTACTGATTTACAGGGTGTTTTATTTAGATTATTGAAAATGAAATTTGTTCATTACTCGAATGCTGCTTGATATTTCTTTATGATATTTGGCAGTAAGTTGAAGTAGTTTGGGACACATCAACTTATAGTAAAGAAGACTTTCTCGCTGTCACCAGTGGCGTACGGCAGGGGCACGGGAAGAGTTCTTGTTTCCTAAACTCCTGGAAGAATTGTCGTTTTAGTATAATTTTTCGATTCTCCAATATTTTCTCTGTAAATAAGACACACTTGTTTCGTAACGCCAGAGCCACTATTTTTCGAGATATTTAACGTTGAACATATGGCTGCACAATTCTTTTAATTTTTAAGTACGAGTCTGTCGGTGTTTTTTTGTCATACGATTGCATGTATTACGTAAAATACAAATTTTTCAGTTTATAAGAATATTAAAAATAACAATTCAAAACAGAACAACTACAAAAATATTCCAAACGATAAATATTTGCCAGGAACTATGGCAGCAAATTGTAAATTCCGGTAATTTTATTGCGAATCAGCCAACATATTTTCTAAAGTTAGAAGATCGTTTAGCGAAAGAATGGATAAACTCATTGAGGTAAACGGAGATCACATTGAACATTTGTTTTAAATTGTTTTTAAGTTTTGTTCATAAATTTGATATTCTTCCAAAAATGTGTATAGAAGATCTTGAAAATTTATTAATTATTTTGACTTTCTTATGTAGCGCTGGATATTTTTGTAGTTGTTCTGTTTTAAATTGTTTAATATTATTATAAATTGAAACAAAATACCTAATAATGATTATTTTAAGTAATACATCCAATCGTATGACAAAAAACACCGACATGACTCTTACATAAAAATCAAAAGAACTGTGCAGCCATATGTTCAACGTTAAATATCTCGAAAAATAGTGGCTCTGGCGTTACGAAACAGGAGTGCCTTATTTACAGAGAAAATATTGGAGAATCGAAAAATTATACTAAAACGACCATTCTTCCAGTGGCGTAGAATTTAGGAAACAAGAACTCTTCCCGTGCCCCTGCCGTACGCCACTGGTGACAGCGAGAAAGTCTTCTTTACTATAAGTTGATGTGTCCCAAACTACTTCAACTTACTGCCAAATATCATAAAGAAATATCAAGCAGCATTCGAGTAATGAACAAATTTCATTTTAAATAATCTAAATAAAACACCCTGTAAATCAGTAAGGAGAAATATTTTGTATGAGCAAATTGGGTTAGATCTTCATATTTTGAGCTCAACATTTTCCTGTTAAAATATTTACACATATTAATGAATCACCCTGTATATATATATATATATATATATATGTATATGTATATGTATATGTATATGTATATGTATATGTATATGTATATGTATATGTATATGTATATGTATATGTATATGTATATGTATATGTATATGTATATATATATATATATATATATATATATATATATATATATGTATATGTATATGTATATGTATATATATATATATATATATATATATATTTATATATATATATATTTATATATTTATATATATATATATATATATATAATCTCTTGATAATTATTAGCAATAGCAGGCTGGTTGAATCTTAAAAAACTCGATTTTATTAAAGAGTTGACGTTTCACTTCGATATTCGTAATTGAAATTTCTTTGACATTTATTGATGTGAAAAAATTGAAAAAATAAGGCTGCTTTGTCTTGCTAGTTATTTATTATATGCTATTCAGTCTAATATTAACATTCAAAAATGTTATCATTAGATGGCAAGGGAAACCAAAGAAACCTTTACCTACGTAATGTTATCTAATGATAACATTTTTGAATGTTAATATTAGACTGAATAGCATATAATAAATAACAAGCAAGACAAAGCAGCCTTATTTTTTCAATGTTTTCACATCAATAAATGTCAAAGAAATTTCAATTACGAATATCGAAGTGAAACGTCAACTCTTTAATAAAATCGAGTTTTTTAAGATTCAACCAGCCTGTTATTGCTAATAATTATCAAGAGATTAAAAATAGATCACAGGCAACAACAATTCGAATAAATAATTATATATATATATATATATATATAAATAGATATGGATACATATTTACTTTTTCAGAAGACAATCACAGAATTTGCAGCTAGTTTGCTTTCCGGTTTGGGAGATGTTGAACTTAGCCATGGAGGCGATTCATACGCCTCGGAACTAAACTGAAATGAAATAAATTTAGCGTGGAGAAATATCAAATATAAGGAGCAAAGTACCGGTCCAGCATGCACACACGGAAGCTATATATGCTTCGCTTGCTTCATATATGAAGATATGAGTGCAAATGGTCAATTCGTAAACCTCAAAATGAATCGAGGAGTAGTTCTTAAGATCTACACAATCACTACCAAATTCCCAATTTTATTCGAGTACATTTCTGTATTTGTTCAATATGAGTAATTATTTTCGATATATGGTCAGTAAACCAGTTTAGAAGTTTCTAGGTGGGAAAATCGGAATTTTGGCAGAGTGAAGATGATTTAGACTATGCATGATAATTTTTATTATTGGCAAACATGAAACGTGTGAAATAATCAAATTTTCAAGAGAGACTTTGTTGGGAAGTCATATACTTTCAAAAATTTTTAGAATGGTGTCCATTGTGTGTAGGCGCTTGCCTAATTTATCATTCCATATAAGATATAAGTAAGTTATTCACTTACTACTACGATCGCTTAGTAATAATCTATGGAAAAATGACGAGGTTAAGTTTGAGTTCGTTTTATAAATGTGCTCTTACATTACGTAATAGGTTTTTAACGAACGGCATATGCCCAAATTTTTAAGTGGAGGGGTTTGTATCTTCAAAGAACGTTATATCGACTGACCGATGTATTCGTAATAATGAAATACGAAATAACCATTGGAAGTCAATGTTATATTATTTGCTACAAAAATTCACTTCATTCTCTCAGTCAGTTGAGTGTTTAAATTCAATTATATTTGTTTGTCTTTGTATTATTATGAATATTCGACTTTGTTTTCAAACTTTTTCTTATAACTTGCTTCCATAATTCTTGTGATATTTAAATCTAATTTTTAGTACTTTGGTAACAAAACCTAAAATAGATGGTGTATTATAATTTCACCTTTGAAATATTTCAAGAATTTCTGATGAATAATTCAACTGAAGATAAAATCATACTTTAATATCATTGTTTCTATGGCTGAATATTAAATAAGGTTTCATCAACAAAACCTTGATAAAATAACATCTATTGTAGTTGACATAATCTTCGTTATAGATCGAATCGTATGATTAACGTATTTTTCTCCTGAATTATAGACATTAACAGTTAGTTAATTGAAGTATTAAATCACTGATTGTTTGCTTTCATTATCTGATTGAACATGTTTTATCAATTTATTTGCATTGGGATACAAAAATTACTAATTTTACTTAGATCCAGAGATATCTGATATCTGTTTTGTTCATGGCGTTGCCGGTGGAAATAAAGAAAAAGCTCTACTGATTTATCAGGACAGGATCCCATATGAAAATATATTCATTCATATTCACGAATCTATACGAAGGTGTTAAATTTTAAAGAAGATGTTTTACTACTGTAAGACCTCGTCTGCAGCCGCAGCTCGAAAACTGAAGAAGCTATTATTCAAAAAATTGAAGTCTTCACAGCAACAATCACTTCGAAAATAGCACCAAAATTAAATCACATTCAAGCTGCATTGAGGAGAATATTAAACCTTATCACATACAACGGGTATTTCAATTAATAACCTGCACTTGAAAACCGGTTTATGCACCAACGTTTAAAGGAATTTCCGTTCTTAGAATCAAAAAAGCGATGATACCCTCAATTTTCGGACACGAATAATGACTACTGAGCTAAAATATTTTCATCTACTGGGCTTTTCCGGTTATACCGGAACTAGACTCTAAATCGCTTATTTTAAATAGAACACCCTATATATTATTACATTTTTGAATTATACCTAAGATTCTAGGCAGACTTTATGCATAATGTCCTATACCTAAAAGTCTGATCATTTTTGAATTATTTCAGTTTTTATGTCAAAAATGACGATTGCAAGTCCTAATATAATTATCAATTGTTCCTATAAGGAAGCTCTTATTACTTACTTTGAGCTGGATATATATACCTAAGGTTATATATACCTAAGACTTCAAGTTTTCGAAATATTGCCAAATTTATATTTTTATATGGCGATTTTACATTTAGTCGGGATAGGATAGTCAGGATCGTGTTTGTCATTTCGAATCAATGTAATGGCACCCCGGTTTAATTATACAAACGAAGATTACTTAAGCTTATTTATTATTTATCGACATGATAAAAATATTTCAAGAACATGTGATACATTTGTGACACAATATCCTCAAAAACAGCAACACATGAATTTTGAAGTTGACTATTTAGACAATTTGTCGCTGGCTGATCTTCGAAACCTTTTCCATCAACATTATGAGGGGCACCACAATTATTGACTAAATGAACATTTAGTCAATAATTATCTAAAAAACTTATTTTATGATCAATATATAGCAACAATGGACCAAATTTTTGGCCACCTCGCTCCACAGACCTATCAGTACTCGATTTTTATTTATGGGGAACAGTGAAAAATAACGTGTATAACACCGCAGTGACCACCATGGAATACTGCATGAGGCGAATAAGTACAGCATTTGAAGACCTGGACCACCAGTCAATAAGAAAAGCGAGTCATGAACAATTGCCGCTTAGATGCGCAAAATGTCTAGAAGTTCAAAGACACCAATTCGAACATTCATTAAATAATTTTTTTTAACTTTTCTATTACCAGTTTATGATATCAATATTTTCATTGTTATTAACTGATTTATTTCTGTAATTTTTTTTTTGCGTGTCACCTAAGTTCTTCAAGTTTTCTATAATTCAATTCGTCTTATAGCATTTGGTGATTGTTTCTGTTTTTGAGGATATCGTATCACAAATGTACCTATCACATGTTCTTGAAATAACTTTATCACATTGTTCATAATTAATAAATAAGTTTAAATAAGCTTTGTTTGTATAATATAACCGGGGTGCCATTACAATGATTCGAAATGTCAAAAACGATCGTGGCTATCTTAGATATAATTGTTAAATGATTAAATGCAAAATCATCATATTATAAAAATATTCAATTGGCAGTATTTCGAAAACTAAAAATTTTAGGTATAAATAACCTTTCACAAAGTTACCTTAATTTTTGATGCTTAGTACTACAAAATTTGAAAAATGGGGGGTTTCCATTTGAACAAATTGATTTTAGTCAATTTTCTCAATCTCATTGTAGATCTCATTTTTCAACAAGGAATCCACCCCAAATTAAGTAATAAGGCCATTCTTATATGAACAACTAATTATTATATTATGGCTTGCAATTGACATTTTTTACATGAAAATTTGAATATTTCAACGGCTTGTACTTAGATATATGACATGATGCATAAAATCTGCATATGTGTATATCACGCACAACAAGAATAGTTGTAGAGAGGTCGTCTACACCCGAAACTGGGTAAGTCACTTGCAGAAGAAGATATATATATATATATATATATATATATATATATATATATATATATATATATATATATATATATATAAATATATATATTTATATATATATATATATATATATATATATAAATATATATATGTATATATATATATATATATATATATATATATATACATATATATTTATTTATTTTATTGAAAATTTAAGGTTGTATGTAATTTTGAATGCTGTATCATAAAAAAAATAGAACAGAAATTTTTTTCTGAAAAACAAAATAAAAAATTTAGGGGTTAGACCCTCAACATGTAGGGGGATTAAAAATAGATGCTGGCCGATTTTCAGACCTACCCGATATGCACACAAAATTTCATGAGAATCGGTTGAGCCATTTCGGAGGAGTTTAACTTCTAACACCGTGACACGAGAATTTTATATATTATCTAAATATATATATATATATATATATATATATATATATATATATATATATATATATTATATATATATATATATATATATATATATATATATATATATATATATATATAATTATATATTTATATATATATATATATATATAAAATATAGATATATATATATATATATATATATATATATATATATATATATATATATATATATATATATGCCAAGCATCATAAAAAGTCATGAAACGAAAACTTTGCTAATCTGACCCATTTTAATAAGCAGGTTTTCAAAGTGAAAACCGGCTAAAAGGGCATAGAATACAGATAATTTTGGATTGATTGGGCTGATTCATGGTGTTAATTAATAAACATATTAAAACAATGGTAAATAATAACAATTCACACATTTCTTTAAATAAATGTGTAAATTATTATTATTAACCATTGTTTTGAAAAAAAGTTAATTTAATGCTTTTCTTTGTACTTTATTGATATGATTCTCGTCTCAGAGTTCGATATGAATAATAGTTATTTCCACCTCAATCTAAATTTGTGTGTATTCCGAAAAGCATTTTTCCAATGAAAATGAGTCAAGATATATGGAAACACGTACTTCTTTTCTCAGAGAGAATTCATCGTTTTTCAGTCACCGTATATGTGAGAAACAACTTCACATCCGCCTGAGGCTCAGGGGATGAAAAACGCTGGGAAATGAGAGTACTCTATAGAGATTTGTTTTCGTTACGATACTGTCAACGTGAAAGAATATTCAAAAGAAACATGCGTGAAATTCGTTGGCGAAATTGAAAATAATATCCCTGGGTCCAACTTAGAGGAAATGGTGAAATCAAGTTAAAAATTTCCGTGATAAAATAAACCGCCGAAAAAAATCCGATTAGATTATTCATTTTGTTTTGTAGACTTTCGGTATTTTGTTCATGTTACGAATTTAAGCGTTTTATTTTTCAGAATGTGGCAGAGATTTTTCGTAGTAGATATTTTTCATATGTTATTTGTTTCGATCGAAACAGAATGAACGTTTTGGAATGAAATAGATGTGGTCCAAGGAAACAGAGTAGAAGATTTATTGTTACTTCGTGGGATCTTTAGATTAAAAAAAAACTATCAAATATCATCATGAATCTCATTTTGTCTATTCTTATTGTTTAGTGTGTACCTTCATCGAAATCATCACAATTTTCATGTAAGTGTGACTGTACCCTTCTAAAAATATTGAAATAAAAGAATCGGAACATCATTGTTACTATAATATTTATAAGAAGGAGCGTTGGAATGAAGTTCCTTTCGATATACCGAAAGTAACTTCATTGGAATGAAGTTCCTTTCGATATACCGAAAGGAACTTCATTCCAACGAATGAGTAAATTAACAATGATATGAAAAAAAAATGAGAATTATTTATATTATGATTTATTCATCGAGAGAAAATGAAAACTATTTAGAACAATGATATTCTCAGAAAAGCAAATAATATTCGAAATTTAATGAAACAAAAGCAATACTCTCATTAGAGCAATTTTCAATCTATCGAATTTTCTGATAGCAATATCACAAATATATAATGAAAACAATGAATAATTATGCTATCACAACTATCAAGGATGTCAGTAATGATGTAGATAAGTTCATTATATATATATATATATATATATATATATATATATATATATATATATATATATATATATATATATATATATATATATATATATATATATATATATATATATATATATATATATATATATATATAGTGTGACCCATTTTTAATGGAAAACGCCCACTTTTTTTTGAAATGTCTGAAATTCGGGATTTTTTATTAGCGATTTTTTATTGAAAAAATCACCACTCCACTGAATTCAGCGTGCTCCTAAATAGGTTGACGTGACGTGACGCGTTCCATGAAAATTGAGCAGTACCTACGGTTTTGAATTTAGTTGTCAAAAATGCCGTCAATCTAATTTTTCATCAAACACTTCAAACACGTGAATTGTTTGACAAACGCATCAAACAAAGCCATAGACTATCAAATAATTTGACAAACACCTAAAATTTGACAAACAAGTTTGATCGTTTACAGGGCGCTTAGAGAAAATTGAAATTATACTCCTTTCGGGAGATGACTTAAGAAGTTTTTAGAGTATTTATCAGGTGGCACTTTATTGTTTGAAACCATTAAAAAAATGTTTCTATGCCTATTGGATATCTTTTCGGTGATTCATAACTTTGTTATGAATGAATATTTTTTCATGAAATATTGGTCATACCTATTAAGGGACACGCTGAATCCAGTGGTATAATTATTTTACAATAAAAAAATCGCTAATGAAATATCCCGATTTGTGACTAAGAAAAAATATCGTGGTATGCCCTGAAAATTGGAATAAACTTTTCAAATTTTGTCCCAAGGTAGGCATTTTAGTACTTGACATTTCAAAAAAACATAGTTGCAATCGGCTCACAAATTCAAATTTTACAGGAGTGTTCCATTAAAAATGGGTCACTATATATATATATATATATATATATATATTTATATATATATATATATATATATATATATATATATATATATATATATATATATATATATATATATATATATATATATATAAATATATATGTATATATATTGATATGGTTTCTTTATTCGCAATATTAATATAGAAGTATATGGTATAATATGAAAGAGAATTGATCAAGGAAAGAAAAACTTCAATAAACTTAAGCAGATATTGGAAAATGATAGATGATTATAAATATACATGTATACCTAATCAATGTTATAAAATTTGAACATACAAAAAGAAATAAGTATGAAAGTTGTAATTAATGTAATGATGTTATTGAAATTTCAATTAATGTGAATTTAAATGTGTAAAACTGGTTTGCAGAGAAGATTAATGTAAATGTATTAATTACAAATATTCAAGATCAACTTTTAAAATCAATAATATATTATAAATTCTTACAGAATGTCAAAAACATAAAATGTCAGTAATCGTTGGAAAGAGATATCAAGTATTTCAATAGAAATTCATTAAATATCAAATATATAAGAAAATACAAGTGATAGAACTTTTAAAAGATTAATTAGAATAGATTATTTCAAGATAACAGACTTAATTTATGTAGAATACATATAATTCTGGAAATCCTATATATCGTAGAAACGACTGAATTTGAATATCAGATAATAATTTAATTTCGAGACATTGAAGATAGATAATCATATATAAATGTATTAGTAGAATTGAATTAATTGTTTAAAATAGAAAATTGCTTTAGAATAATATAATAAAGGAGAATTTCGAGTTAGAATATAAAATTATATAGATAGAAATGTCAAATTTTGCAAGAATAAATAATAACTTAATTAATGAATAAAATATTGAAATTTTTAGTACAAAATGATCAGAATATTATGTAGTTGAGATAAGCTAAATTATATGAGTCCAGAAAAATGTTTTTATTCCAAATTTATCAAAAAAACTGAAGTTTTTAAAATAATCAAGTTGAAGTACTGAGTTTGAAAAATTTTAAATTATTAGAAAGAAACTGTTATTATTGAAAAAATCAATTTCCAAAATTATTGTATATTTAATTGAATTGAATGATATAAAAATAATTAAATTACCTGTTATTATAATATTTATATTATTATTAAATTCATAGAAAGGAAGTCGGAATTTTCTAGAATATTCTACTAAGGCGATGTGATTTATAAAAAATAACGAAGTTTATAAAAGAGGGTAGAGTACACTTCCTGAGAGCAGTTCCTAAATTGTCTTCACCGAAGAATCATTGGTTGATATCTCATTCAATTGTTTTAATTCTTCCATATTGTATAGGAGAAAATATAAAGTATAATAGAAGCTGAAAGTTATAAAATTGAACCAAACCTGTTAATATTGCTAATAATTATCAAGAAGTTAAAAAAGTTCACAGGCAACAACAATTCAAATGAATAAATATAATATATATATATATATATATATATATATATATATATATATATATATAATCTCTTGATAATTATTAGCAATAACAGGCTTGTTGAATCTTAAAAAACTCGATTTTATTAGAGAGTTGACGTTTCGCCACGACATTCGTGGCTTTATCAAAACTTTTGAAAAAATTGAAATTTCTTTGACATTTATTGATTTGAAAAATTTGAATAGAAACATACTACTATGTTTCACAAAAATTTTTTCGGCTGTGGCTGTTCTTTGTTATTTATTACGTGCTATTCAGTCCAATATTAACATTCAAATTTGTTATTATTAGATGGTAAGGGAAACCACAGAAACCTTTACCCACGTAATGTTCGAAATAGGTTCAAATTATTTTGATTTTGAAGAGTCAAAGAATAATAATAATAGGGTACTATTTATCTTTTTTTCAAAAATTTCTCATTGCGGCTGTGGCCGTCTTCAAATATTAATTACGTGCTATTTAGTCCAATATCAACAGACAGGTCTGTTGATATTAGATGGGAAGGGAACCACAGAAACCTTCACCCACGTAATGTACAAAATAGGTTTACAATATTTGATTGTTGTCTTTGAAAAGACATTACTTGTGATTTTGGAGATCACATGTTCTAAACTATACTTTCTTTCTAGAAAAATTGAATACTAATTCGACACAACAGCCTTCCACCTAAATTTTATGGTCTTCCTAAAATGCATAAAGAAAACATACCATTTAGACCTATCGTCTCTTATATTCAATCACCTCTATATAATCTTTCTAAATTTCTTTCTTCAACATTGAAAAATATAGTAAATCAAAATCCTTATTATATCAAAAATTCTCTCGATCTAGTAGACCATCTTAAAACTTTGAAAATACCTAACAATTACAAATTTTTCTCATTAGATGTTGTTTCTCTTTATACCAATATTCCAAATTCTTTGGTTCCAATAATAATTAATGACAAATGGAATATTATCAAAAATTATACAAATATTCCTGAAATCGATTTTATAGAAGCAATTCAATTTGCTCTTGGTACAAACTATTTTCAATATGAAAATATCTTTTACCAACAAATTGATGGTGTAGCAATGGGAAGTCCTATTTCCAGTGTTGTAGCTCAATTAGTTTCAGAATATTTAGAAGAAAATGTATTAAATAATTCGAATGAACGAATTATAACTTTCAAAAGGTATGTTGATGATTACCTCATAATAACATTAGAAGATTTTATTGATGATATTCTCAAAAAATTCAACGACTTTAATAGAAAATTACAATTTACTCTGGAAAAAGAAACGAACAATACATTAAATTTTTTTGATAATACTCTCATACACAAAAACAATGAAATTATCACAAAATGGCATAGAAAAGAAATTTTTTCACAAAGAACATTGAACTACAACAGTACACATCATTTGTCACAAAAAAAGAGTTCAATAATCGGATATATAGACAAAGCACTTAAACTTACTTCACCTACACACAGACATGAAACATTACAAGATGTCCATAAATTACTCATAAAAAACGATTACCCAATAAAACTAATACAGAAAATCACTAAAAATAGAATTCATAAACTGTACAACACATTAGAAACATCAAAAAAAAAAAATATTAACAAATAATATATTCCTCTTCCATATATTCCTCATTTAAGTAATAATCTTTCACAAATTTTAAATCCACACGATATTAAAGTAGCCCACACCGCACAAAATCAAATTAAACAAATATATTCTAAATTGAAAAGTAAAACACCTCTTCTGCAAAAATCTCATGTGGTTTATAGTATACCCTGTAATAATTGTAATAAATTATATATAGGACAAACATTTCAAAATTTAGAAGAAAGATTGAAAGCACACAAATATACCAGAACACAAACCACAGCTCTAAAAAAACATAAAAACAATGAGAATCATACTTTCAACTTTAATAGAACAAAAATTTTAGAAATAGAAGAAGATCAAAAATGCAGAGAAATTTTTGAAATGTTACATATTCAAAAAAATTTAAATGAAGTCGTAAATGATAGAACAGATATCAAACATTTGAGTTCAATATACGCAGATTTAATTCTTTAATTTTTCTAAGAAACAATATAAATCAAAACAAAATAATTCAACAAACAAACTCTAACCACAACAACTCATCTTCTCAGACAAAATCTAAACATCTAGAATTTTCAATTTTTCTAGAAAGAAAGTATAGTTTAGAACATGTGATCTCCAAAATCACAAGTAATGTCTTTTCAAAGACAACAATCAAATATTTTAAACCTATTTTGTACATTACGTATGTGAAGGTTTCTGTGGTTCCCTTCCCATCTAATATCAACAGACCTGTCTGTTGATATTGGACTAAATAGCACGTAATTAATAACTGAAGACGGCCACAGCCGCAATAAGAAATTTTTGAAAAAAAGATAAATAGTACCCTATTAATATTATTTTTTGACTCTTCAAAATCAAAATAATTTGAACCTATTTAGAACATTACGTGGGTTAAGGTTTCTGTGGTTTCCCTTACCATGTAATAATAACAAATTTGAATGTTAATATTGGACTGAATAGCACGTAATAAATAACAAAGAACGGCCACAGCCGAAAAAATTTCAGTGAAACATAGTAGTATGTTTCTATTCAAATATTTCAAATCAATAAATATCAAAGAAATTTAAATTTTTTCAAAAGTTTTGATAAAGCCACGAATGTCGTGGCGAAACGTCAACTTTTTAATAAAATCGAGTTTTTTAAGATTCAACAAGCCTGTTATTGCTAATAATTATCAAGAGATTAGAAATAGTTCACAGGCAACAATAATTCGAATAAATAATTATATGTATATATATATATATATATATATATATATATATATATATATATATATATATATATATATATATATATATATATATAAGCATATATTTATATATGTATATAACCTCCAATGATCGTTCCTATCTGGCGTTAATTTGTAGATCGGTTGGGCAAAAAAACCAACTTATCATTCCACTTGCTTTAAAGTGATTGCCTTTTTTACACGTACATTACGTTATATAATTGTTAGGTCTAGCTTCCTATTCCCCTAGTATGTGGAGTGCAAAATGGGATGAGCAACTTCTTCCAAAAATGTTGATCTTCCACTTGTGTTGTTCTGATGATTGCAGGCTATATAGATTTAAAAAATATTATTCTTGAAAATCTTTAACTTATTCAATATTTGATATCAGTTAGAGCAATAAATCAAAATATATTTATAATAAATCTGATATCCTGTGAAAGAACCTAAAATAATTATATTGAAATATCAATATGTCCATTATTATTACAAAGTTTACATCCAGAATCGGAGATGGAGCGACCTCTGAAGAAGCTCGCCACGTTAGCGAAACGTTAGGAAGAAATTTCATTCGACTACGGTCCTTAAACCTGAACCAGGACAACACTGGGTATCAACTGGCCGCGAAAGCCTGAATCAATTTGTCAGTACAAATAGGTTAGTCAACAAGTTCAAAAACGTGTTGAGTCTTGATAAAGCTCCTAAAAATATGAGCGATAGCTCATTCGATTCAGAGTGATGTCTAGAAAAATGTATCTCGAGAATTAATTAGCACATAAACAATTGCAAATGTTATTAACAAATTAAGATGAACAAAAGAAGGCATCTTGTTTTTCGTTATTAACTCAAAAACTATAGATATTTGAGAAATTTTGAGAAGATCCTCAAAGAGTAGTCTGGACCGAAACTATTCCCCTTTTATTTAAAATTTCAATTTAACGCCGAAAATAGGGCTCTGCGTGGCCAATACTCTATGGACGCATTGCCGCGCGTATCCCTATTTTCGGCGTTAAATTAAAATTACAAATAGAATAGTTTCGGAGGTCTAGACTATTTTATTGGAAATTTCCTCCTCTTTGAGGATTTTCTTTCGAAATTTCTCAAATGTCAATGGTTTTGAGTTAAATCGAAGAACGAAATGCCATCATTTGTTCATCTTTATTAATTGTAAATAACAATTGCAATTGTTTATGTGCTAAGTAATCCTCAAAATAAATTGCTATTCCAAATCGAATGAGCTATCGCTCATATTTTTAGATCCTTTATCAAGAATTAATATGTTTTTAAACTTGTTGACTAACCTAAAAGTCAAAATTATTTCCCTATGCAAAACAAAGAGATAGAAATTGAAATTATTCAACAAAAATGACATATTAAGTGACTTTAACATTAGGTTCAGTAGAATATTATTCTTCAAGTATTGATAATATCTGAAAATGATTTCTAAAGTATGGTCAATATTATTACCCTTGCCACCTGATAACATCATTGTGGGCGGATCTTGATAGCTGTAAACTATTCAAAACAATTTGGATCGTGGTTTGGTTTCAAATCAGTACTAAGCTTTATATTCAAATCAAATAATAAAACGCAAAATTTGGCTTCTACTGAAATTACAAAGGCTTCAATTCAAATCTTCAGTCCTGGACATTCAGCTCAAGTAAGAATTAATAATTAATTAAAATTGATTTCACGACCTTACTTTTGTTAATGAAATTCAAGCTTTCTGAGAAGAATAAAATATCAAAGAAAATGATGTGCTGTTACTCCATACCGTTTTTCGTAAGAAGATGCTTATTTGGACCCACTCGTTCATGTTATTAGCATAACGAGACTTTTCTTTGAACCTTGTTGTTTGTTTTCTCCAGTTTCATGTGAAACATAAACGACGCTTTTAACAAACGAAATGGAAGTTAGGTTTCAACAAGGTGATTCTGATAAGGACCTTATCCATGATGTTTTATTGATGAAATTGGGTTATTTTTAATGTCTTCACATGCGTTAGATTTCATATCGAAATGTAAAATAATCAATTAATATATGCTTGACATTAAATTTTAAATTTTCAGATGAAACATACTGTATATTTAGCATGTTTACATGTTTACTTCGAACAGGACTAACAGAACTGTTTCGTTTAAACTGATCAGTTCAAAACTAGACCACAGTAAATTTCATTTTAAATTGAAGCAAATGCGAAGACAAGCATCGAAATTAGTACGGGTTACGAAAACAAAGAGAAGGGATTGGTTCATCCCACCTCTGATGTTCGCAGGTTGTATGGAGATTACGTGTTCAGATTATTGAATTCGGAAAGAAGGCCTATTCCAGTATGCAAACACTGAACACTGAACACAGAGCAGCACTTTTATTAAAAGGAACTGGTACGTTACTAGCAGTGCAGATATTATATTGTTTGTTGCATTTCCGCTTTTTTGTTTTCACGGTGTTGGAAGTAATGAATTTGACTCGAATAAAACACGTTACAATGTGACATTTTCAAGTTGAAATTTTAATTCAGAATTTGAAGAAATATGTATACATGTTTTCGACTAGGAATATATAAATGAATAATGTTTATATAACCCATCCTGAGTCGAGATATTCCAATTTTCTAATAATTGAAGAAATATCTTGATAAAATATTTCCGAAACAAAAAATCCTTGAACACATGAGAAAATATACTTTGTCATCCATTTAGCCTTTATTATTTTTTTTAAGTAGCTTGATATAATTTTTTTATCAAAAAAGGGATTTATCATTTGAAAACTGCTCATAGCTATTTCCTAAACAGTATGAAAACCAACTACTCCATAAATTTCTGCTTTCTTGGGATTTTTGAATATTCTAGTTCGACTGGTGCTGTTACAATATCATATATATATTTATATATATATATATATATATATATATATATATATATATATATATATATATATATATATATATATATATATATATATATATATATATATATATTATAGTAGTAGATATATATATATTATATATAATAATATATATATATATATATAATATTATATTATATATTTATATATATATATATATATATATATTATATATATATATATTATATATATATATATATATATATTATATATATATATATATATATATATATATATATAATATATATATATATATATATATATTATATATATATATATATATATATATATATATATACTAGGAACTTGGATTTTCTTGGGAATACTGGTTCAAATTGGTAGTTAAAGCTCCATTAAAATTTTGTTTATATTATTCTAAATGTTTCGACTAACATATGTTGTCTTCTTCAGCAATTTAGAAATTACTTAAATCTACAGGAATACAGAAAATTGCATTTTTAAATTAAAAGCGGGTGATAATATTATTTTTTAAGAACTTACCAAAAAAGAAATCTTCATTATGACATTTACACTTAACTAGACTTCTCAAAGAACATGAAAAATATATAAAACGTTCACAATATTTAAAAAAAGTATAAAATTGTAAGACACGTTTCATGGGAAACTTCGATCATTCATCATGTCATTATTGTAACTAGAGTCAAACTATTCGGTACGCATGTGGTATGCATGTTTTGCGATTTCATTTGTTTATTATTTATTATGTGTTTTGATTACAATATTTGAGAACTGTTGTATTTCTTTTCATTTGAAAAATTTTTTAATGTATGTTGAAATATATTTGGTTTAGATTATGTATGTCAGTTTTCTCATTAATAGAGTTTGGTTTTTTTTATGTGTACCATTTCGAGGAAATTTTCTCTTTTTTTTATTTAATTCGGTCAGAATTTTTGTTTCATCCAACTGAATTTGTGTTTTTTTCCACTTTGTGATTTCTCAAAGCAGTTCTATTTCTTTTGTCGTAACGGTGGCCATTTAGGCGGTTACGAAGGTATTGCGATGGGGCAATTTGTACATGGTATTTCATATATAGTATTGATTTATGTTTTTTGGTGTTTTACTCTTCTGTTGGCTATAACATTTTTGCAGTGTATTATAATTTCTATGACATACCGTGATTTTGTGTTTTCTGTAATATATATACATATATATATATATATATATATATATATATATATCTATATATATATATATAGTATTCTATAATATATATATACATAATATATATATATATATATATATATAATATATATATATATATATATATATATATATATATATATATATATATATATATATATATATATATATATATATATATATATAGTTATATGAGAGACAGCCTGTATCTCCCTTTTAAAATGCTGAATTGTAGTTGTAGACGCTGCGCATAATATATATGAAATGCTTATTCATCCTTTTTAGCTAGAGAGCACAATTAGAATAATAAAAATGTAAGTTTGATTTGAACTCTCAACCTGTAAACATCGTTCTGAATAAAATCGTTATTTTTAAAAATAGTTTCTTCGTGTTGAAAAAAATAATTGGCGACGAGGATGGGATTGCTTCATTAATCCTTCGTGAAAAGAAGTGCATTAAGTGAATATCAATTCTTAAGAGCAATCCGAACTTTTAAAACACATAAGCTCAGTTGTTATCTCACAGTGACGGCGAAATTTAGGCAGTACCGGTCCGAGTTCAACTGACCATTGAAGAAATCAACAGAGTGCATAGTTAAGGGTTAGCGCCGAGGACTCCACTTTGGAATAACGATCAGAACGTAAGTTGCAGTAGTTAATCAACTTCCTGTTTTTCCCATGGTTTTTCAGCCCAAAACCTACAGACTCCCTATAACACATAGTTGTAGCAGGTCATTAGTAAATTAAGAATTTGTTTTTAAATTTTAATTATTTTTAAATTGACTTTCATCATTGATTCTTTGGCAGACTCGTTGAATAGATTGAATTTAGATTCAAGAAAGAAAAAAAAACTAAATTGTCCAAAGTTAAAATGGCTGAAGGTAACGGCTTAATGATAGCTCGTGAGTTTGGATCTCTATTGCCAAAATTCTCAGGAACACAAGCCGAGTTGAATTCATTCTTGAATTCGTGCGAAGAATATCTTACGCAATTTTCTAACGAAGACCAGATAGTGAAAACATATTGTTTGGCTGTCATTAAAAGCAAATTAATTGAAAAAGCAAATGCCGAGTTTCGATAATCTTATATACCACATTATAGGATCGGTATAAAAACATTTTTATTGAATAAATTTGGTGATCATGTAAATCTCGATGTACTTAAAAATCAGCTTCAATTTCTGCGCAAGAAACCCAATGAAGACGTCCTAGATTTCATTGAGTTAGTTAAAAATTATAAAATCCGAATTAATTATCGAATTGACGCAGAACCTACTTTAGACCAAGCTCTGAAATTATTACATAAACAACTAGTTTCAGACTTAGCAAAAAAACGTCCTTATAAGTAATGTCTCAATAGATCTACAAACTGCTCTATTGACTACACCGCATATTACATTTTGACTTAACGGTACAGACGATAGAGAATTATATGTCTCAAAATCACAACTAGATTTGATGAGAAACATGGAAACAACCAGTGATTGCACCTACGAAAACGTTTCCTTCTCAACCTATTCATTTACAACAAAGAACAGTACTACCGCAAAGACAATATCCGACGAATAGTCAGGTTTTCGGAAGAAATAACAAGGAAATACCTAAAACAAACGTGTTTCGACCAAATAATAATTATGTGGCGTATAAATAGACCGACTCCTATGTCGACTATTTCTGTAAACCCAACAGCTCAAAAACGTCAAATGACAGTTAGTTCGCAAATACCGCGTAATCAATATCAAATCAACGATATAATCATTTCGAAAAATATGGGACAAACACCGAATAATTTCACATCCGAAGAACTAACTAATCTCGACGCAGAAAATAGCGAAGAAAATATACATGAAAATCATGAATTGGACAACAGTCCTCCAGACGAAAATTTTGATGTCAATGAAGAAGATTGTAAAAAATTTTCAGATAATGATCTCGGAAATTCAATTGACATAAATTCTATAAATGACAAAATCGAAAAAAAATTGTTTGCCTTATATAGAAATCGAATATCCGAAATGCAAATTACTTTTAGATAGTGGATGTACTGTATGCTTAATAGATCCTAAAGTTGCGTATAATAGCATACCACATCTCATTTAGTCAGAAGATACTGATTTAAATTTCACCTCACGGACACGATAAGAGTCATGAAAAAGTTTTATTTCCCGTGGATTCCTTTTGGTTTGAAAAAAGAATTTCCTTTCGTAATTTACAAATTCCATACTCAGTATATGATGGTATTGTAGGCTTTGAATTTTTTAAGAAAAAATAATTTTACTATTGACTTACAGAATAATTATTAATAGGTGAAAATTGTAGAATACCCATTATATTTTCAAAAAGTGATTCCTAGAAAATTATCTTTACCCGATAGATTTATCACATTCACCTATGAAAATTCAGAATCAATTAATTAAAATTTTCAATAATACTGAAAAACGCCCTGCAATTAGGGGACAATCCTTGAATTTCACTTCAAAAATCAAGCATCATATCAGAACTAAAGATGAATTTCCTGTTCATGCAAAAATATATAGATACCCCGAAAAACACCGTGCGGAAATTCAGAAACAAATCGCGGAATTATTAGAAAAAGGCATTATCAGACCAATCCAAGAAAATAGAAGCCATTGAAAGATTTCCCTTACCTAGATCATTTAAAGAAATTAAATCTTATTTAGGTATGCTAAGCTACTATCGTAAATTTATCCCGAACTTTGCCTAAAGTCACTAAACCAATGACTAAGTACTTGAAGAAAGACTCGAAAATCAACCTGACAGACAAAAAAAGCATTCCTGACCTCAAAAAACCTACTAATTAATAATCCAATTCTAAACTATCCTGACTTTTCAAAAACATTCAATTTAACGACTGACGCCTCAAATTATGCTTTAGGAGCGATTTTATCGCAAGGCAATGT
Source organism: Cynegetis impunctata (assembly GCA_030704885.1). Classification (NCBI taxonomy): domain Eukaryota; kingdom Metazoa; phylum Arthropoda; class Insecta; order Coleoptera; family Coccinellidae; genus Cynegetis; species Cynegetis impunctata. Next base: position 95,677 of record JARQZK010002343.1, on the reverse strand, counting down.
TCCTAATGATTTACCGATAGCATACGCCAGTAGAACGTTAACTGATCAAGAAATTAAATACTCGACGATCGAGAAAGAATTATTATCGATTGATTGGGCTACTAAGCATTTTCGACCGTATTTGTACGGAACGTATTTTATTATGTATTACAGACCATAAACCATTAATTTGGCTAAATTCGTTAAAAGAGCCAAACTCGCGTCTGATGCGATGGAAATTTAAACCAGAAGAGTTCAATTATGAAATTAAAAATAAAAAGAATCCTCGGAATCAACACATTTATCATAAAAATAAAATTAAACAAAGAAAACACTAATTGGTTTTCGTATTTTCAGATGACCACTGTACGTATTCTCTTTCTAATAACGCTCGCCGAAATAATTTCAGATACACAGTCAAAATATGTCGACACTATCAATTTCTTAATAAAGAAAACTAATCAATTAAGAGACTCCCAAAATGTGGCTTTGAGAATGAATTCAATAACTCTCTATTCACACGAGATATCTATTCTATTAGGTAAATTAAATAGGAAGTGCTATTCATTTATTACACGAGAATATTCTGCCGCTATCAACGTTTAACGAAGTTCTGAAAATAAAACTGCTGCCTGTTACGCATTTCAGCGATTATACTATGCAGCATGCACCGTTAGAGTATTTATTCAAAGATTTTAACATTCTTTTCAGTATCACTATTCCTATTTTTCAAAAATTGAATATGACCTGTACAAAGTATACAACTTACCTTTCCAAAAATACCAGTGTACCCCACCTTCAATCCTATGGATTAACACTCAACAAGAAAATTATATGGAGTACCGAGGTAGTCCAACAAGTAGAAAACTTCTACATTGGAAAACAAGATTACATGACCAAACCACCAGAATGCCTTACACATGTACTAGCTACACTTAAGGATCAATGTAGCCGTGTATACCAATCTACCCTCAAAAGGACCTATTTCAAATCGAAGATGGAAGTATCTAATGGTTTCAAGAAGATATACCCATTAGAGGTTCTTCATAAATACGCCCAAGTCGACCTCATCCCGTTGGAAACGAATTGGACTTATACTACCGACATATCAATGATTAAAGAAGAAGAAGTACCAAAATTAGAGGACATTTACCAGTGGGCTCCACATCCCACAACTCTTAGCATAGTTACCATTTTTTGTTTTGTTTATTGTCATTGTAATTGTATTTTTATTTTTATATAATCTTTATACAAGATTCGTCACCTCATTAAGAGGAATAACGAACTTTCCCAAAGAGGGGAAGAGTTATATGAGAGACAGCCTGTATCTCCCTTTTAAAATGCTGAATTGTAGTTGTAGACGCTGCGCATAATATATATGAAATGCTTATTCATCCTTTTTAGCTAGAGAGCACAATTAGAATAATAAAAATGTAAGTTTGATTTGAACTCTCAACCTGTAAACATCGTTCTGAATAAAATCGTTATTTTTAAAAATAGTTTCTTCGTGTTGAAAAATATAATTATATATATATATATATATATAATGTATATATATATATATATATATATATTATACATATATATATATATATATATATATATATATATATATATATATATATATATATATATATATATATATATATATATATATATATATAAATATAATATATATTTGATTATTATAAACTGCACCTGCACAAGAAATTATTTTCCACCATTATTATAAACACATATTTATTGCGTTTTGGTAATTCCTCAAAAATATTTATTGGGGAAGCGTTCCAAAAATTGTTGGTAATCTTATTCATTAGAACATCTTCTTTTTTTAGATATTTCAATAGAACGAAAGTACTTAATAACCCAAAAGTGTTTAAATCATGAGTACCTGCCTAAACACAATGCATGAAACATAACAAGAGAAGACAGAATAAATATGTATAAAAATAATTATCTGGAATTGATGAGGAGCAAATTCACTTCATTTTGAAAAATCCATAAAAGGTGCAGCATTCAACCAGCATTGTCATCAATGTCTCCAAATGATATTTGAGGTAGACGGAAATAAATTTTAACGATCTGTTACAATATATCCCGATGTCAATAACATCGTGTTCAACGGAGTTCAATATTTATAGCCTTGGCGGCATTATGTGGCATGATTTCTGCATAACGGAACAGGAAGGATTCTGCATTGCGCTTCTCGTGTCATAATCAAAGCTAGTGATTTATTTATAAGCAATTCTGGATCTGCATCCTCGGTTAGATTTCCCTGTTGCCCTCTGTGCAGGCTGTCCCATAGCGGTTTGTCTCGAATTACAGCAGCACCGTCGAGCTTTCCTAACGTAAATTTCATATACAATAGTTTGCTATGTGAAACGATAAGCTCACGAGAATGTAGCACTACGAGCAGGAGTAAGAGCAATGAAGATTATATTTGCTAGGTGCGTTATAGCTTCTAATATTGAACATCTCTACAGTAAGCCTATAAGAACGTTATGAAAATATATGTACCTACCAGTTCATATACGTCCACATATTTATCTAGCAGTATATCTTTAGACATATTTTCCCCAAAAATAATAGTCTATTGTACTGTATTGAAAGTCAACAATGAGGTAAGGAAGTGATTTTGAAAGCCTTTTTAAGCCTCCTGCACAATGACTGACAATGTTGATTTGTGATGTTTGAATATATTTATAAAGGGATTTTCAATCAGGGCGCTTGCAATTCGACAATTATAGTAGCCATGTCCAGAGTTTTTAAAAACGCTAAGTTAGCGTGCTTTCGAACAACATAGGCCACAGTTGCAGAGTAAGCATTTCATGTCAGGATAATATGTATTCCCCCGACAAGATTCTGCAATTTTGATCGAAGCGGTGGATTGTTGGTTTCCAATATTCAATAATCTGATTTGTTATCCAGATAGTAGCTCGGTCACGATTTGTATTCAGAAACAATTAGAAGTTTGTTAAATTCACTCAGAGTCAAATAAGCAGCACGAATGAGATCTTATAAGATCGAAACAGATGTACTCAAATTTTGAGTCGGGGTAACTTGGCATTTCTATAATTCACTGTTGGATCATGAATGTAAAATTCTCGCCGGGAAATACATATAACCAACTCCCTTGGAAGGTTGTTTAATAATTTTTTCAAATTATTGAAGAATTTTCCTCGTTCACTTTATGCAGAA
>JARQZK010002343.1:47500-85000 GCA_030704885.1 Cynegetis impunctata | reverse complement strand
TGAAAATAGTCATCATTATAATGTTATTTACATCAGAGCAATGTGAAAAATACATCAAGTTAATGACTACATAGTGATTAATACTATGTACCTTTAATCATCACGACACATTGTCATAATCCCTCTTTTAATAAAGCTATGTTCAATAGGCATAACATTAATGATTGAAAACATTAACCTATGTACAGTTCATCGTAGCAATGCACTGCATTCATCACCTAATGTATTAAGTCATTCGGTCAATGTCCGAGAGCATTGGGACAACGCGGAAAGAATCATGGATTGATGAATTTCTGGCTGCACCCCCACCGTCTCAACGTAAATTTGCCAAATTTCCGCCTAATTCGCTATACGAGTATCTATCTAACGCTAACAGCCAAACGGTGAAGTGTTACTTGTGTATAAGTAAATTTTTGTGGAAGCAGTTTCTTTAGAAGGTGGTAAGTACAGTAACTGTATTTATTAAATCTTGTTAGTTTTTTATAACATTTGAATAAAAGTTACGAAAATATTTTTTGCCAGAATACAATCTCAAAAAAATAAGTAGTTACACTGAACAGTGTTGAAAGAGACGAAAGAATGAAAACATGGCGTGTTTCGAGCACTTATAGTAAAAATATATAAATATATTGCATTTTGAACAATTTTTATATTATTTCGCTAACTACTATGAATTTTGCTATAAGAAATAGATATGCTCAATAATGGAACTTGCTCATACATTGTTTTGCTAAATACCCCTGTAAATTCAGTAAATTACTGAAAAGAAAATTGTATTTACAAAAAATCTACTATTCACTAAAATTTGACGGTCTACACTATTTCAACATGATCTTGAAAAATAATCATTTATTGCAGGTTGTGACGATACTTGTAAGTGTGATCTGGATCTGAAGTAGAAACCGAAATATTCCAAGCACCTTCATATTAATTCAGTATTTACTTTTCCTCAATACAAATCATGGTCGGACAACTATCTGTATAACAACCCAGAGCGCCCTCCACCAAAGATATTGGAAACCAACAATTCACCGCTGAGATCGAAAATGCAGAAACCCGTCGCTAGAATACAAACTTTCTGACATAAGATGTCTACTTTGCAACTGTGGCGTAGGTATGTTTTTTTTTAAATTATTGAAGAATTTTCCTTGTTCACTTTATGTAATATATTAAATTGTCCATGGTCAACTAGTATATTTTTCATGATTTTTAATTTTATCTTGTATAATTTCATGTATTACCTATAACATTCAATATAATATAGCTATAGTTGCAACTAACTATTATAACTTTACTTCTAGATCGATATGGACTCAACCATGAAGAACGAAAATGATAATTTTTTTCTCAAAAACTGTGAAAAATTATTGCATTTCTGTTCAATGGCAATGTCAAAGACAAGGCGATTGAGTATTTACTAGGCCCATTGGAAATCGAAAATATCGAGGAAAGTAAGTATCTGCTTGTGTAGATTGTGTATTTCAGTGAATGGTGTTCACCCCGTGATGCTAATGTTAGTAGTTCAAAAAGAGCTTGATATTATTATTCTATGTCAGGGTTGAAAGAGAACACTTTTTTCATTTGTTATGAAATCAAATGACAGCTTGAGAATAATTTGATACATATTTCGTGAACATCATTTAAAGTTCATAACATAGTCTTTTCATTAAAAAGTAGAGTCCCAATGAAAAAAAAAAATCAGTTTTCTAAAATCTGGAATTCACCTTTTTCATTTTCGAACATAATATATTTTTATCTCTAGATGGGCGAGATGAGGCAGCCACCAACAAAGTTGTGAAGAAAGATATTACTGGAAAAATGCATAACAAAAAATTTTCACTTACAGCACTCATTCTTATATCTTGCAAAAACACCACAAGAAATTGCAGAATGGATATACATTTTGAATTCGCAGAAAACTTCAATCTTTTGTGTTCGCAATTGGCGAAGATATAACAACAATTCAAGGAGAGTATACATACTTCAATGGAATTAGATATAAGTTTTTCAATGTTATAAGAGCTGTTAATAGTTGTTTAAATATTATTTATGTTTCCAATTTAAGTTTTTCTCCAGAAAGTATTATGTTTTGGTCGTTTATTGAATACTTTTTTTTAAACCTCGCGCTAATCCAGGAATTGTATACAGTAAAACACATATCTTATGTCAATATTTGAAAAATAAATTGTATTATTCCAATTCAATGAAACTTTTGTGTCTGTTTGTAGTTATCTTTGGAACGTACTCATTCGACAGTGCCATCATAATTGCTTGGAGCATTAGCAATAATATATAGACATTTTTTCCCTATTTGCAATTATATACCTGTCACTATATACATATATATATATATATATATATATATATATATATATATATATATATATATATATATATATATATATGTATAAATGTATATTTATATATATATAAATATATATATATATATATATATATATATATATATATATATATATTTATATATATATATATATATATATATATATATATATATATAAATAATAAATATATATTATAATATTATAATATATATATATATATATAAATATATATATATATATATATATATATATATATATATATATATATATATATATATATATATATATATATATATATATATATATATATATATATATATATAATATATATATATATATATATATATATATATATATATATATATATATATATATATATATATATATATAAATTATATATATAAATACTATAAAATAATATAAAATAAATATATATATATATTTATATAATATACATATATATATTTATATATATATATATATATATTTATATATATATAAGTCTAGTCTATTTTATTTATGAAAACAAAAGGTGCAACCAGTAGGCTCAGATTGATGTATTTTTACATTATATTAACGTCTTCGAACATTGAACGATGTTCGAAAGTCATTGTGCGCAAGGCTTAGAATCAATGTATCGGTGATTGAGTCAATGTCCTGGATTCCTTAATTCAATGACTGCAGGTGATCGGTTGATGTACAGAAAACATTAATATCATGCTGGATGTTGATTGACTGATACACAATGGTCATTAGTAGAATGTACTCTGTTTTGAAATCCAGGTGATGAAATTAATGCCTCTCGGGAATTGATATAATCACTTGAACATCAAGCAATCAATAATAATACATTGAATCAATGAACTTGAGCATCGGTTGAAAATTGATGTCCGAATACATTATCACAATGGTTTTATTCATTATATTCACGTACGTTTTACGTTCTGTGCACTTAGAAAATAAACTGACTCAAGAGTAGGAACAATATCTTTTACATCATCTATAATCGGATCCAAGTGGGAACAAATTGATACATGATCATGCTGAAGACTTTGTGCTAATGTGCAGTAGCAAACATGACCACCAAGATAATACACAACAGCAGTATGCAACGTAATTTGGGATTTAGATCCTCCAAAATGTGCTGATTGCACTTCTTCAGCGTACTTGCACTCATAATTTTCACTGAAGTCAATGTGAATAAACACTTCGTTATTTTTTATATTCTCTTTGATATTTGTTACCTCTCTGTGTTGATGCATAACAATGTTACAATGTCTCATGTACTCGTCCATTGTTGATGTCAACTTATTTATCAGTTCTGCTTTGGAGCACTCAAATGTTTCCTTTACTGTCTTGACGCGTTGTGTTTCAATACCCTTTATTGTAATGTTAACCTTTTTGGATATCCATCTTTCATAAAATGTTGTGTCTTCGGAATTAAAGTTATTATATTTTAAAGTTTTCGAAGAACACTGTTCACAAGTTCTTTCCCAACAGGCCCCAGTATCTTTAAGACAGCATATTGATTTCGCCAATTCCCAGGCTGAGTGTTCATTGATCATTTTATCATTCTTCAGTTTTTTAACCAGAAGCGACATATTAGCATGAATTCGACATAAGCAAGTGTTTCTAGATTTATAGTTTGGAATTCGAATCCAAAATGGTCTTAAAGAACAGAAATTGAGTAACTCATATTACTGAAATTTGGAGTGGTAGACACAAATTTCTTATGTAGTTTTCTTAAGTTATCATTAAGGTACCGTATTTGTTTCTTTATTTTTTTTCTTGTGATTGTTTCTTTATTGCCAGACGTCATTCGACTATTCTCGTCATGCTCCAAAAACTTCGTTATGGCTGAACGAGCCTTTTGTTTCTTCCTTATCGTTTCTAAATTTTTTGTTTTCAAGGAGAGACTGGTTACCCTCCTAGATGTTAAGGCCTGTAGTTCATTCTGGAAATTGAAACGTTTTATAACAGATCCATGTAATACTTTGCCAAACATGTGTTTATGTTTTAGGGTGCTTTTGATGCTATAATTTTTTTTTATTTGGTTTTTAAGGACTTCTCCAAAAAAAAGATTTTTCTGAATCAATGGTGATACTTCTTGCCCCAGTAGCGTTTCTGATAAATTTTTTTCTGGAGTGCTTAGCTGTGTTATAGTTATTTTTTTTTTAGTCGATGATAGCGAGTTTTGTACTTGTTCTTGGCTGTTTGTAAGATCTCTATTTTTTTCATCAAATCTGTCTTTTCACGTTTCCATTTATAACGGTTCTTTCTAGCTACTCTCCGTCCCGAGACTATCCGGCTTGTACCTGCCGGAGTAGAGTTTCTGCTCGTAGAAGGGGTCGAGTTCACACATTCTAAAATAGGGGTGGGACTTGGAGGAGGTGAATTTTCTTCTAAACATTTCTGTAGGTCAGCCTGGAATTTTCGAGATTGCCTTGATCGTTGTGCTCTGGCTCTCCATTCCTTCCTTAACTCTTTTTGATCTCGCCTACTAAGGTCTTTAATGCTCTTTGTACATCCTGCTTCTTTTTTCTTTCGGTATCGTTCTCGGTCCTGCTTTTTAATCAATTCATGCTGTTCTTCATTCTCTTTAATCTTTAGTCTCGCTCTTCTCATACTCATCTTCTTTTGCTCACGTCTCTTCTTGAGTTTCTCTTCAGAGTCATTTGACTTCGGCATATTATTAAAATCCTATGAATTGAAAAAAATTTCTTATACACACTCAACCTTTCCAATGAATTGTTAATATTAATCACTTCCGTGGACATGTGTCACTTCCGTAGACAGTTGATGTCCACAGGAGTGATGTCCACAGAAGTGAAGATTAACCACATATTTTTTTCAAAAAGTCAATTTTGAAAGAGTATCGTAATAAGAACATGAGACTATCTATTGTACTACAAAACAATAAAAATGAATAAATAATTGATAATTTCTACATATAAACTTACCTTTTGATGCAACCACAGATGTGACTAGGTGATCTTGTCGAACACGTGCAACACTCAATATTCCCTTTGTAATATAGTTTTAATTCACCCTGTCTCTTACACAAATCATCATCAACTAACGGCCTGCTTTCAGTAAACAACATGGCAGTCACCCGTTTCACAGTATTGCCATATTTACTAAATTTTCCTTCAATTAAGATTGTCCACGGAAAAAAATGTGGTGTGGTAGATACAAAGATTATACTATTCACAATTCACCACCAAGCATCATTTCTTGTGAAAATTTTGTTTTTATTTGTTCATGTTTAATAAACTTTACTGTTATTATATTATACGTCACAAAAAACAGGGAATAAAAAAAATACAAGGGATTTTATATTAACAAACATGCTGGGTTACGTCCACGGAAGTGACTTTTTGATAATGAATAATACCGTAAAAATGTGGCAAATTTGTTTTTTTATTTAAAACACTATCCATCAGATTAGGTGACCATCCACTAACCTATTAACGGCCATGAGGATGTTTTAAATGCTTTTGTGGAATTTATGATCTGCCGTTACCGCTGTTTGCACGATTTTTTCGGAATGACCCATATATATATATATATATATATATATATATATGTATATAAAAAAAATTTTATCACCTGGTCATTTATATTATAGAGTATATACGTTTCAAGAGCGATACTCTCTTCCTCAGTTCAAAGATCAATATTATAGATACAAAAAAGGAGTTGCAGTGGAAAACCCAATTTCGAGCATCATCGCCCAAATTTTTACGGAAAATATCGAATAAAAAATTAAGGTCAAACACGAAAACACCGTTTACCGTCGATAAATCGACGAATGCTTTGTGATAACAACAACATCTAACGTACGGACAATTTTGCAAGAATTCAACAATGAACATCCCTCATAGACTTTTACATTAGAAGAAGAAACCCAAAAGGGACTAAACTTTTCAAATATGACAATCGCGAGACTAAGAGACAAAATTCTCACAAAATGGTAATGGAAGAAACAAGACACAGATCGGATTCTGGATAACCACTCAAATCACCCTTTCAAACAAAAAAAAAGGGTATAATTATAGGTTACATTGATCGAACATTACAAAGGATATCTTCACAAATGATAGAAGAAGAGAAAGAACTAATAAAGAACCATTAACCAAAAAACTAATGGCTGGAGTAATCAAGGAAAGAACCCACAAATCATACATTCATATAAGAAACTTCTCATATAAAATGAAAAATATTTCAAAAGGTCACAATCTCGAAGTCATCCACAAACCGCAGAAACGAGTAGAGCCAATTTTCTGTAAACTAAAGACAATAACGCCCACCAACAAAAGTCTAATATTGAGTACACAATTCCTCGTAATGATTGCGGAAAACAATACATAGGACAATCATCACAGAGAGTGCATGACCGGATAAATGCTCACAAACTCACAAAAGTAGCAACAAATGCACAAATCAACAGAAAATCATGAATTTGACTATGAATAAACAAAAATACTAACAACACAAAAAAACAAAAAAAATAGAGAAATACACGAAATGTTCCATATACAAACAAATTTGGAGAACGCTTACTGCGTTCTCCAAATTTGGACATCAAACAGCTTAGTCATTTCTACTTGCCATTTCTTGAAAACCTGTCATGCTAAAAAGAAAAAGAAAAAACGAAGACATAACCAAGTTGGACACCGATGTCATGCCAGATAAATAAGGAAATAATTATCAAAATATATATTGCCGATATTGTTTTTATACTCTAGATGTAGAAACAAATTCATATATATATATATATATATATATATATATATATATATATATATATATATATATATATATATATATATATATATATATATATATATATATATATATATATATATATATATATATATATATATATATATATATATATATATATATATATATATATATTTATATATATAGTGCTCGTCAAAGAGCCGTAGCCAGCACTGCTTTCTAAAGGAAGCAAAACAATTTCTTGAGGTGGCTTGTTTTTTACATAAGTAGTGCTAAAATAAATATACGTAAAAAAAAGATAGGAATATACAGCTTTTTCTGTTTTTTTACCTAGAAGTGTACACTGGAAAACGATTATTAATTGAAAAACATTTTGGAAAAATAAAAATATTTATTCTAATAAAAATAATTGAAAAAATCTGTCATAGATAACTCTAAATAAACTTAAAAAATACAGATAAAAAATATTTAATAAAATAAAAATGTACTTTCATCATTAAATATAAACAAATAAATATATCTATAGACGTTAATATCATAAAGCCACTTTTTGGAAGAAGGTAATAGATTTAAAAAATGCAGCCTACAAATTCATGCTTGAAGATTTAGCTCTATTTGCATTTACTATTCTAAAGTTACTGTCATTCAATGCATTCGTGGAGAGGATATTTTCATTGATTAATATTGTTAAATGTAAAATTCCAAACAAAATTATACTAAAAATGTTAAATTCAGTTGTATGTATTAGATCTCACTTGAAAATAAATGAGATTTGCTGTGAATAATTTGAGCCTACCAAAGCTTTGTACGCAAAATTTAATTCTGATATGTATCAGTAGCAGAACCAATCCACAACTTCAAGCACAGACAAAGATGATGATAATGTAATGATGTCTTGTAAACAGTTTATATAAAAATAAAGATATTTGTAATAGAATCGTGGTTTTGATTATAATAGTAATTTAAGTAAAAAATCCCGAAAATACCAATTATTGGTTTTTGAACGAGTAGGCAACATGTTGGGTGCAGTATATTTTCGTGCAGTTGCGAAAAATTCATGATTGCGATTAGCAGCAAAACACGAATGAAATAACTACTAGAATAAGTCAATTTTATATGCAAAAATACTTGTTACCAATGTTTCCTCGTTAACATGTCGCAACCACGGTTGCGCTTTTGGGCGACAAATCAGCATCTAAAGTGCAACACTGCTCTGAAAAAACTGGCAACCCTGCTAGTAGCCGCTCGTTTGTCGCTATTTTATTTAAGGATAAAAAACGTTAACATGTTTCGCGGGTTAAAAGATGCCGCGAATAAATAATTTTAAGTCAGTTTTGTAATTAGGTAGATTTGTTTGTCACTAGGCTAGGTTTATGTTTCAACGCAGATATAAACATTTTTGGTTTGTAATAATTCTGGTATCTTTTCTAGACGGGGCTTAAATAATTCCAGAGGGGACTCAGCCCCTTGGCTACGGCCCTGCTCGTCACCATATTTACTATATAAAATGAGGAATCTTCGAAATATATTCATGATTCTTAGTATTTAGTTATATATAGATTAAAATTGTAATTCAATAGAACCGATGCTTTCAAACTTGAATGAGACCTTAACAGAAGTTCATTAATGAAATACGAAAATGCAATAATATCAACGAGTAAGTAGTGTCTTATTTGATGTCAGGGAATTAGGTAGTGGCTGCTATATTGTGATGTAATTGTGATTTTCTTTTTAGTATGAATTTACAATGGATTTTTACTAATAGCTTAAGAGACCATCGCCTTTGTTTTCAGAACAGTAGTGAGAAATACTGAAGTACATAGTTGATTATTATATGATACATAAATAAATTCTAATTTGAGTGTGATCGTTTCTATTCCCTAATGTCCATGTTGTTTTCCGAGAACTTTCTAAGATATAATGAAAAAACTTTTTGCCAAGTGAGAACAATTTTGCACCACGCGGAACAATGAAATGGGGCTGTGAGAAAATCTCCCGGATTTCAGCCTGAAACTTGCAAGTTATATCGTATCAGGAAACATACTGTGGGACTAGACTATTCCCGGATCAGCCAGCTTAAAGGTATCACATACGCGGAAGTCCAAATGAGAAAGGGGAATTCAACAACAATAAGAACCCGTTGCGACACATACACAAATCGGAACTTCTATTTGACCATAAAACAGGGTCACACGTTTTAAAAACACTGAACGACATTTGAGAGGGATTTAATCAGATCGATAAGCTGATTTATATCGCATTCGAACGTTAAGAAAAAGGAAACATTATTTGAAATCAGTTTGTACAATTTTTTCTTTCCTTGTAGGTCTTAATCTTTTCTCTCTTATTTTTCCTGTGTACTCTATTTGGATAGTATTGTAGATTTTGAATTGAAAATATTTGAATTGATTGGAGATGATTCTATCGTGCTTTCATAATGTTTTTGATATTTTCTCAGGTTGAGGAGGTGTATTTCGGGATTTCTTATTATTTATATTGAACACTAGATGAGTTGTGTTATTAAATGTCCAAAGTGAAGACAATGGATTGCTACTCAGCATCTCACTCGAGATGATGAAATTCAATTGTAAACAATGCAAATTTTATTGAAAAATAGATTGGGTTCAGCAAGAATTTCATGATATCTGTCACTTGAACGTCATAGTATGAATGTCTATCTAGTCCGGTCAATGACCATTTTCGCGTGTATTTATCCCATACAGCACCGATTTTCATGAAAAATTGGATTTAGGTTCTGCTTACTATCTATTTCAAAGTCTACCATATAGCGGGGGTTGTTTTTCCCTGGGGGTGGATGCCATCTCTTCTTAGGGGTGAACATTTTTTCATTAATTATAAGTGCGGAAATCGATGCATTGACTAATTCTAAGCAACTTTTGTTTTTTGAAGTTTTTTCTGAAAGTCAATACTTTTCCACATATTCGCGGGTAAAATTGTCGGTTCTCATGCAAAAAACCACGTTTTCAGATTCTTTTTCGCGAATAACTGGAAAAATATGCATTCAATCGCAAAAAATGTGGAGAGCAAATTTATAGCTTATGAAAATAGGAAATCGTGTATTTATGATGTATGCAGACCGAATACAAATGGAATTATTGCTTGTTGAAAGTTGACTGGTATTTCCAATCGCCAAAATGGAAAGTTTCTACGTACAATAACCAAAAACCAATGCATTTTCGGGGAAAACTTATGAAACTCTATTAAAGTTCTCTAAAAAACCTTCATTATTATTCCTTATAAAAGTTCCTAGCATCAAAACTGAACGAGTTATGAAGAGAATAATGCTGATTCCTATTTTTTCGTTGGAAAAAATAGTGAAAAATCTCACCCTTTCTTCCACCCCATTTGAAAAAAATCGTTGCCACTTAACAATTCTCTTCATTTTTGTTTTTATAATACGTTCTGAGTTTTTGAACAGTTTAAAGTACTTCTTTTTGAAAAAAATTGAGTTTGAAGAGAGAAAATCATTTTCGTAATTTAGCGAAAAATCGTCTTTTCTTCAAAATAACTCAAAATCTATTGATGATACGCAAAATTTTGTGGAGTACGAAATTGTATGTTTTTCTTATTTGAAAATTTTGGCGTTTTTTTTTTATAGGATAAAAATTTAGTAATATATGGCCATTTAAAGCTTGCGTCTGTTCGCGAAAAGTACCTTTTTTGAGTCCTTTTAGCATGAACCTTTTTGAATATATTATTTAGATGTGCGTATAGCTATAAAAAACCCTACAAAATGCTTCTTTGAAGGGCTTGATTGCTTGAAAACTAAGCCAGTTATGGGGAAAAGACAAAAAGCACATTTTTGTAGAAATTAGAATGTATATTAGTGTATTGAAGAATACACATATTGGTAAATACAACAAGCAATAATTCCGTTTGTATTTAGTCGGAATACATCATAAATACATGATTTTCTTTGTTTTCTTATTAGCTATTATTTTGCTCTCTACAGGTTTTTTGATTAAATACATATTTTTACAGTTAATCGCGAAAAATAATCTGAAAACGTGTTTTTTTTGCCAGAAAACCTACAATTTCATCAGTGGCGGCTCGTGAGGTTTTGGTTTGAGGAGGCTACAAGAGGTGTTAAAAAATACACCATAGGCGAAAATTTTTAGGATTTCAAGGTCAACGCCTTATAATTTAAAGAAAATCAAAGTAAAACAAGCACCCTAAGCTATTAATTTGTTTTCACTTTCGAGTGTCTACCTTGAGGACTACAACTCCTATTTACAATATTCACAAAAACTCTTCTCAGCCAATTAGTCAATTCATCTATTCATCAAATTTTTTCTTTCACAAAATAGGTACCTACCTACCTACTTAACGAATTTGTTAGCAGCTGGTGAGAGCAAATAAAAAGTTATTATATATTCTTGAAGATTAGCGGGATTCTGCGATCTTTAACGTTAGCAAAATGCTCTATAATATCCTCATAAAATTTTTTGTCTTTCGCCAAAAGTTTTACCAATTCCTTTTCAATGGACAAAAAACTAATATTTTTCAAACGATTCTGGCTCATTGAATTTCGTAAATGAGTTTTAATTCTCTTAAGAGTGAAAAACGAGCGCTCTACGGAAGCGATGTCACCGGGATAGAAACAATTAGACATAAGAGTTTATAAACTTGAGGTAAATCTTGATTGAAATCATCATCAAAAAGGTATTTAATAGTCCTCACATGATTTTCATTTTGCCCCAAAATTTCATTGTCATTACAAACAACACACATTTCACTTTTTATGGCCACCTTATCAAAAAAAGTGTATTTTTGACATAAATTTTCCAAAAGGTTATCTGGAAAATTAGCCGAAAATCCGGTTAACAAATTTTTATTGAGTAAGTCGAAGAAATGCAGTTCTTTCAAATCAGAGAACCTTATTTCTATTTGATCCCTAATAGTATCCAAAATTTCATAAAATATTTGCTTATAGTGAAGCTCCATATCTGCGTAACTGAATTTCTTTCGTTTTGGGCTAAATTGAGTCGTATAATCAGTAGTTTGAAATACAGAAAATAGTTTTTTAAAATAAACTTCTGCACGAAATTCTGGAATTTTTTCCAAAAGAAACTTGAGCCGATTTCGTGAGTAAATCACATCTGAAAACTTGTGCTGTAAGATTTGAAAAACTATTTCTGTTTGTTCAAAAATTAATTTAAAGATGTTTAAAAAATATATAAATTCCTTATCTTGTAAGTAAGATATTAATCCGCGTGCTGTATTTAAAGTTACTTTATCGGTGAAAAATTCCTCACTTTCAACTAGGTATAGAATTAAATCCTCAAATACTAAGCGGCCCCAAACAGAGAAATTTTCACTAGTAAAAAGTAAACACTGCCAACAAAATAATTAATTTTTTACCTGTGATCCGGTTAGGCAAGGATGTCTTTCATAATTCCGTGCATTAAAACCGCGGTTTTGTTTTCTGTTACGCTGCACCAAATTGTTTAATTCAGGAGTAGGTCGTTTGTTTTTATCAAAACTTAATCCTCATAATTTAGTGCACTAAAGTTATGGGATAACAAATATTCCACTAAGTCACCATTGAAATTTTTGAAATTAACTTCAGTAATCAAACTCATTTTAGAACAATACGGGAGCAGTATAAGTAAACACGCCGGCCATTAGACAATACGATGACACTACGATTTCCAACGAAATTCACTCGATGTCAGCCAAATTCTATAGTTGTGATTGGTCGACATTGTATAAGACTGGGTTTCGATCGGTGTTGCCATTTACATGTGTTTTGCTTTTCTATTGCAATGAAGTATTCATTCCCAGTATTTGCACCGTTGTTTGCTTTTCTGTGGCAGGCATAATGAACGTTGAGAATATACATTTCCATGCCTCCGCAGCGTTGCCACAAATCTTGAAATGTATGATGAATATATATATATATATATATATAATATATATATATATATATATATATATATATATATATATATATATATATATATATATATATATATATATATATATATATATATATATATATATATATATATATATATATATATATATATATATATATATATATATATATATATATATATATATATATATTAAATATATATATATATATATATATTTTATATATATATATATATATATATATATATATATATATAATATATATGAATATTTCAGCGAAGAACAGTCGAACATTCTCTACTTGTATTCCTGAAGAAATTATTCAACAATAGATTGAACTTGTTCATGAAAATCAAATTCTTTGAAATAATTCTAAATTTCATTATTAGGAGAGAAATTACCGTCAATGGATTCTTACCTACCACATATATAATGAGGAAGGAAACATTTTTAAAATTTAACTGAGGAGGGGGAGAATGACGACAAAATTAATAATTCGATTTATTTTATATTTCTTTTGTTCTTGATTTCAGTGAAAAAAATTGGGAGATATACATCAACTAACTCTCTGGAATATTTGATTTCATTTATATTATTCTCAATTTAATGAAATATTTAGATAGATATGTCTGTACTTTTGTGGTGTATTAGTGTATAACTAACTATCGCTATTTATTATTTCCTAGCAAATGCACCTTCAGAGAAATGGCAGCACTAAACTAAAACTAACTCAAATAATATAAATTCATTGCATGCGGTATATGAACATAATTATAGTAAAATGTAACACAAAGTGAGCAAACCGTATCAGAAAGGTAAATAGTAAATGTGACCCATAATTTTCTGAACTAACGCTCATTGTTTGAGTTGAGCAGATTTTAAGTTCTAAGTAATCATGAGCGGAACTTTTTCAATTAGAAGTTCATTTGTTCGAGAGGAGTTACAAGCTGAAACTTCTGAAATATTGATGCTAAGTGACGGAGAGAAATGCCAAGTGAATTGATTTCATAGTTCGCAAATGTACATCTCCCCCAATATATTTTCTCTTTTGAAACTCACGAGGACATCGTTTGGATAATTTAGGCAATGATTATTTCAGTTAGGTACTTTGTTTAGAGAAATTCAAATATTAAATATGAAGTGGATTATCCTCGTAATTATTTCTGATAGAAGAAGCAAAACTATTCTCGCTCTTTGTGCATTATGAGTTTGCTTTGTTCACTAAAAGAACCCATTTTGATTAATTCTCATACTGAAATTAAAACTGAGTTAAGAGCCAAATGATTAAAAATTTGAATAGAAATCTAAAGTGGTTAAATATATATCTGATTAGTACTACAATGAACAAGTTTTAGATCTTATACAGACGAGAAGTTTTTTGTTTTGAAATATGGCATGTTTTAATCTAAGCACCAATCAATGCTAAGTGGTTGGAACATATAAGATTATCCAGATGCAGATCCTGAGGAAAATGGCAGACAAAAGGTTTTTATCTTCGAATCTCTAAATGATATAAAAAATAAATGAGAAATAAGTTATGAAAATAAAGATTTGTTATTGATTATTATAAAAATATGAACTAATAATGTACTTAATCAGTAGGTACATTTAATCTGAGGAGTAATTAGTTTGTAGTAACGGTAGTGGAACACATATGTTCAATTATTGTCTCAATAAAACTGCATCGATAGTGGCATTGTATTCTGTAGAGTTTGCTGAATCATTGTTAATTCTTACATGGAAATACTCCAATACAAATTTTGATAATAGTTCTGAATATTATCATAAAATTAGCAGTTGAAATTATTTCTCTTTATATGAACGAAAAATATTAAATATTTTGTTTTCTTCAATTATTAATTTCGATTCGTGACTAACGTCACACGAATACTAAGTAGATTACTTGTAGAAATCATAATCTATTTTGCAGTACAAAATCATACGTAGTCTATGATATTACATCCATAGTATACTTATATATTGTCTGGAGTGTAACGTACGATATAAAACGAAGTTCCAATAAATTCATCACATGAAATAAGGAAAGCAGGGTGAAATATATGAAATAAAATGAAAAGCTGAAATATTTTTTTAGTGATGAATAAAGTGCTATTTATATTTTTTCGTTTAAATAACTATGTTTTTTGATAGAATAGAAGCTATAATAAAATAGAAAGTTATAATTTGAAGCTGAAATATGGCTAAAGTTTAATGGATACGTATAGAATTAATATTTTCAATATTTGTTATTACATAATGCTATTTCTGAACATATATCCAAATTTTGTACCTAACTTAAAGCATAGCATTGTGTGTATAGTTTGAAGATCTGTGAATATTCGATATGATACTCAAAGAGATCTGATAAGAATGAATTAGAATATACTGATGAAACTATTGTTTGCGAAATGTTCAAGAACAAAACACTTTATATATATATATATATATATATATATATATATATATATATATATATATATATATATATATATATATATATATATATATATATATATATATATATATATATATATATATATATATATATATATATATATATATATATAGGGGAGAGTACCGTATGTTGGGACGGCATGTACCTTGGGACAGGCATTAAACACCGCCTATTAGTAAGTTTTTGAAACTCCCAGTGGCATCTCTATGACAACTGTGGTTTATGCTTCATGTGTTACCAGTTGCCCCGCCAACTGATATTCAACTACGGTCGTTGTTGACGAAGTGTTGTTCTGCCTCTGCGAAAGTAAAATATTCAAGGAAATTGCGTATTTTCTCAAGAATAAAGTAAGTACTTTCCGATATTACTTTTATCAGTATATGATGTATGTGTATATGAAGTATAAATGTGTGAAACGAAAACTGAAATAAATTTAACCTATAAATATTGAGTAGCTCTATTTCAAAATATATGTGTGTCTTGTACCTTTGGACATTGTGACGTACTGTACCTTGGGACTGTCCCAAGGTACGGTACTAATATTTATTCATAATTTTCAGATGCCCAGAAGTAAACAAGGAGTGAAGCGACTTAAAGTAGAGGGAAGTGATGTAGAGAAGGTAGCAATATTGGTTTTGCGAAGCAATTGGTCTATACGGCAGGCTGCTATAGAGTGTAAAGTTTCTAAATCCACATTAGCAAGACACTTGAAGATACACAAAGCATGCGGAAATGAAGAATTCAAATATACTACAAAATTAGAAACCAAAAGAATTTTTTCTTACCAGGATGAAGAAAATCTGAAGAACTATCTCAAGTTGGCCTCTCAGATACAATATGGACTAACAAGGAAACAATTTCGAACTTTAGCGCACGATTTTGCTCAAGTCAATAATAAAAAAATTCCTGAGTCCTGGATTGAAAATGGTCTGGCAGGCAAAAATTGGTATTACGAATTCATGCATCGTCACAAGGATGCTCTGTCTTTACGAAAACCACAAGCTACAAGTATATCCCGTTCCACGAGTTTTAACAAACATAATGTTTCCACATTTTTTTCGAAACTGAAGGGTTTAATAGAAAGGGAGCATTTTCCTCCTGAGAGGGTTTATAATATAGATGAAACCGGAATGTCCACTGTCCATAATCCGAACAACATCATAGCTATAAAAGGAGCCAAACAAGTAGGGCAGATGACTTCTGCGGAAAGAGGTATCAATATTACAATGATTGCAGCAGTGAATGCAATAGATAATTCTATTCCTCCAGCCTTCGTATTTCCTAGAGTATTTTTCAAGGATCACATGTTGAAGGGGGCCCCTCCAGGTAGTATCGGCTTTGCTCACCCCTCAGGATGGTCGAACAGTGACATATTCTTAGAGTTCCTCAAATTTTTTATCAAACACACAAGACCAACAGTGGATCAAAAAGTATTGTTGATACTCGATAACCATAAAAGCAACATAACAGTAGATATTTTGAATTTGGCAAAAAAATCCGGATTAGTCCTTTTGACATTTCCACCCCACACTAGCCACAAGCTGCAACCACTAGACAGGGGAGTTTTCGGACCTTTGCCTGAGCCAACTTCAGATCAAAACACTCCCAGTACCTCGAATGCAGAGCCTGTCGCGGGAACTTTGGCATCTGAAACTTCATCACAAACAAATTTTGTTAGTCCAGAGCAGATAAGACCATTTCCGAAAGCCGGATCAAGAAAGGTCAGCCGTGGTGGACCTAAGCCTAGCAGGTGTCGTGTATTGACTGACACTCCAGAAAAAGAAGAGATAGAAAATGAAGAGGAAGCAAGGAAGACAAAAAAGAACGGCAAGGCCATAAAAAATATTAAACGCAAAGTTTTCCCGAAAGACAACTCAAGCAGCTCAGAGGAAGATGACGTGCTGTCTTCAGACAGCAACTCACTTGAAAATGTTGAATTTGAAGCCGAAGAAGGAGAAATGGACAAGGACGAATAGAATGCAAGAGAAAAAGAAAATATTAGTGAGGGCGAATACGTATTGGTTCGAGTTGCTGGTAAAAAGAAACATCATTTTTATGTCGTGGAAATTTTGCAAGTTACCGGCGATATTTTGGAAGTACGTTATCATAAGAAGACGCCGAGTTTGTCAGGAAATCAATTTGTCTATAGTTCTGCACAAACCTATGAACTTTCCATCAATAACGTTGTCAAAATATTGCCTGCCCCATTTCCTGTTGGGTCCACCGCGAGGCAAACAAACTTTTTGCTTTTTGCAGTAGATTTCACCAACTTCAATGTAGAATAGGAACCTTTATGCAATAAATAATAGAAAAGAATTGATATCTTTGTTTTTAAAGTTTTGTCCCAAGGAACATGCCTATGTGTCCCAAGGTAAGGGACGGTATTGTACCTTGGGACAAAAATGATTCGAGAAAAAATTTAAATTTTCCAGTATTCACGATGAGAATACAGGCCCAAAAATTTATGGTTACATACTAGATACTATGAGAAACAGCTACGCTTCAATGAATCTTCGAGTAATCGGAAGGAACATATATAAAACAAAAATTACAAAAAAGTGTCCCAACATACGGTACTCTCCCCTATATATATATATATATATATATATATATATATATATATATATATATATATATATATATATATATATATATATATATATATATATATATATATATATATATATATATATATATATATATATATATATATATATGGAGCCCCCACCTAGTCAAATGAGCTGAAATGTTTTTTGTTCCAGAGCGAAAAAAGTATTAAAATTTGGGTAAATTTCTGCACCCACTGCTATTTTGAAGTGTATTATTCCCGGTACATATTGACATCTCCAGTATTCGCATCACACCAAATGAGCTGAAGTTTGGCAACTGAAGTGGTTTTCGAGGAAGAACGAAAAACTATCAAAATTTGGTTAAAACCGCCGCCATTTTTACGAAGGTATTTGTCATTTTATCGTTGTTTTTGAAATTTTGACAAATTCCACAGCTTCTGCATATTGAGTTACAGGGCTAAACTAGGTACGCAGATTGAGTTAATGTTGAAGAAGTGCCTCTGGGTATTTTCAATTATTTTTCGCATTCGCGCTGAACAGCGCGGGGACTATTCCGTTCAAATCGCATCCTAGCCTGCTTCGTTATCAGTACACGATGCACTTCGTGAGATTTTTCACAATAAAGGGTTGAAATTTGGTACGTGGATTGAGTTGATGTTGAGGTATGTTACTTCGATAGGTTTCGAATTGTTTTCTCAACACTTCGCGAATTTGTTTTCAATAAAATATCACATGTTCTACTTGCGAATTTGTTTTCAATAAAATAAATCATATTCTACTTTTAAATTCGGTGCGCTATTTAAGCGTGATTTTCAAAAATTTAATTCGAACCATTCAAATCGCATCTCGACACGCTGCACTTTGTGCGAAAAATACAACCTCAGTGATGGAGCTCTGCTGCTATCGAGTTTTTTGTGATACATCAATTTCATTAATAATATTCCAATAAATGATCAGCGCAAGGAATAATATCAGTTCATCGGTTCTATGCTTATGAAGATGAATTATAATCGAATTACTATTACCTAATATATATTTCCTCTTATATCTAATTATTTAATTTATTATTTATCACCTATTTTTAGTTTATTTTTAGCTTTAATTTCATGAATAAGGGTTCCTTTTTATTTAGGATTTTTATCTTTTAATTTATCAGTTTTATATTTTTTTAGGTTTTCTAGTATAGGGGTTTATATAATTATAATATCTGGTTGATCTTCAAATTCTAATTATTCTTTATTGGGAAGATTGCGGGCTGTAGCTCAGACTATTTCTTATGAAGTAAGAATATTTTTAATTATACTATCTTATTTAATTTTAGTTTCTTCTCTAAGTTTGTTAGATTTCATAAATTTTCAAAAATATATTTGATTTTTGTTTTTAACTTTTCCTTTAAGATTTATATGGTTAGTATCCAGATTAGCAGAAACTAATCGTACCCCATTTGATTCAGATCTTGTAAAAAAGATATTTTTCAGGTAGCCAATTCTAAAGAAAGAAATTTCTTTATAATTGGGGTTTAAATCCAATGCACTATTCTGCCATATTAGAAATTTACAGATAGTATTGGAATTTCTGAGTAGCTATGTTCGTTAGGAGGGGAAAGTTGAAATCATTCTATTAAAGAGGGTATTCTAATCCTGGCATTTCTTAAGCGAATTCTATAAAATCTTTCTCATATAATTAGTATAAAAAATAAAATTCTAATAGTTGAAATTATTGAACCAATAGAAGAAATTTTATTTCATATTAAGTAAGCGTCAGGATAATCTGAATAACGACGAGGTATTCCTCTTAGCCCTAAGAAATGTTGCGGGAAGAATGTTAAGTTTACTCCAACGAACATAATTGAAAATTGAATTTTTAAAAATTTTCTATTTAAGTTAAACCCTGTAAATAAAGGAAATCAGTGAACAAATCCTGCTATAATAGCAAATACTGCTCCTATAGAAAGAACATAGTGAAAATGTGCTAATACATAGTAGGTATCGTGGAGAATAATATCAAAATTATTAACTTTCATATCTAATTTGAATAACGAATTCTGTTTCAGATTTGTTCTCTTATCGTCAATATTCAGAACAGAAACAGGAATAATCTAGCTTAATTAAATGATGCCCAACCATCACTATATGTGTATTGTGTGTATAAATTAAAATATGTTGATTATGAATGGCAATAAATTATTCAACAAGGCGTTATTCAAGTATCGCAGTGATGAATAGTGAAGCAAATTTATTGCGATTATTTGTTTGTTTTTTACTATATGGACCAACAGTTTAACAGTAGTCGATTCCGAAAGGCTTCTGGACTTGCAAACAATGTACATACGTTACTCCATTACATTACTAATTCAATCAACAGAACCACTGAAACTCGCATACATAAATATATATATATATATATATATATATATATATATATATATATATATATATATATATATATATATATATATATATAACAACGCGGGCGTGCAACTAAATCTTTGAAAGAATCACTCATAATGAATATTGCATATAATGAACAGAGGTGGGAATAAACTTTCTATTTCGGATCGATCTGAGTCTGAGATCAATCGGATCAATCGTGAAATCAAAACGCTAGCGAAAGTAGCGTTTGTGTCTCATTTGAATGTTATCAAAAGTTATAGAATTCGTCATAATCTTTTATTAAATGTGCGGATAAAATGTACGCGCTGGGTTTTATAGTAATATTCTGGTGTTTTTGTGATATAATTTTCGGTTTGAATATTCTTGCAGTGTTTCCTCATGAAGGAAAAAGTCATCAGATGGTATTTAAGCCAATAGTGCATAGTTTAGTAAATAGAGGACATAAAGTGGCTGTTGTTGTACATAATAGCTTCAAGGTTCCAATTCAAGGTTACGAAGAAATCATTTTGGGAGATGTTGAAAAAACAGGAGAAGACTTCTTCGATATGAATCTGTTTACAGATGTTAATGTTAAAGTGCAACAAATTGTACATCCATTCGTTTTGACGGATTTAGGATTGGACTCTTGCAAAGTGATGTTCGCTAATTCAGATGTACAAAACTTGCTTAAATCATCTAAAAAGTTTGATGTTATTTTAGCTGAACTATTCAACAGTGAATGCTCGTTGGCTTTTGTTGATACTTTCAAAGCACCACTGATTGGCATATCTTCGGGAACGTTGATGCCTTGGCATAATGACAGGTTTGGAAATCCTTCGCATCCTTCTTATATACCAAATAATCATTTGTGGCATGGAATGAAAATGAGTTTCTTCGAGAAAGTTGAAAGTTTCTTAGGAACAATTTGGTATAATACAGTTTATTTGACCAGAATATCAGAGAGTCAGGAAGTTGCAGAAAAATATTTACAAAATAAATTGTCATCGTTTTATGAAATGATTGGAAATACTAGTTTGCTGTTAATAAATTCACACTTTTCTTGGACTTTCCCTAGACCCTTAGTGCCGGCGGTTATAGAAATCGGTGGAATTCATATAACAAAGGAAAATAAATTGCCAAAGGTGAGTGAACTTATTTTTTTTAAACGAAGTTTCTTATCGCCTGTTGCACCCAAGTTATTTGGCGAATGAGAAAAATGACTAAAACTGTGACAGACATGACTGACCGACTGTTGCTAGTATTAGCTGTATTCGTATTGTTACTCTTTTATTATTGATATAGAATGAATCAGTGGCGTATCCAGAGATTGAGTTTGGAGGGGGGTAGTGGCAAGTTTTAGGTAGTTGACCTGAACTATTTATAAAATGATCAGCCTAAGCGAAAGCGGGGAAGGGAGGGGTGTTGATTGATCTTAGCGCATCCATCATTCAACATTTTTATTCTACATCAAAAAAATATAAAATAATTGCGAGGACCTAATGAAAACCCAAGAAATGGGCTATTCAAAATTTAAAGGAAAAATATCAGAAAGGTGAAAAAGATCACATCAGGTGAAAAGAGTAAGTATATGAATTGGATGTTAGTTGGTTATTGACTCTTACTACTAAACTCACCTGTAAACTTAACAATATCAAATATTTGATGGAATCCGTCGTTACTACGTGATAATTTAACATAATGAACAAAAACAAAACTAGAATTTAATACGTTTATTATCACAAAAATACTTTGAAAAGTATAACACTGCGATTGAAATTTTGGTCACTAGACCATCATCGGGCAGATTGAGTTAAGAACTGAATACATAATTATAGATTTGCGCTTACATCTGCAATCGTAGTGTTATATTTACCCCGAGGCGAAGCTAAGAGGTTATAGTCTCACGAGAAAAAGTTAGTAGCTGGTCCGATTTTAAAAATTCTAACGGATATCGATAAAACACATATAATTTCATAAGAAAAGTGATTTAAAAAAATTTTCTCCGCGAAGAATAACAAAAATATAGCGTTTTTTTAGATTTTTTCGTCCATAGACATGTAGTGCTATCTATAAATCTTAAACCTAAATCGATTTTTACAATAATGAAATAAAATGATAGCATTTAATGGGTAGTTTTTTAATTTATATAATACATTCAAAAAACAATGACGTGGCGCACTTAGAAATAAAAAAATCAGTAAAAATTATGAATTTCACTCAAATATTTGTTTATATCTCAAATACTATACATTTCCCAATATAGTCACCATGAGGAAAAATGATCTGCGATAAATTATCTTTAAAATGAGCTCAAACTTATTTCTCTAAGAATTAACTGAAATTTTCAAATTTTCCATAGGAAATGATATAGCAGGCATTACGACATGCACATGCGCCGAGGGGTTTTATCATTCCTAGTGCTACGCAGTAGGGTGTCCGGATTTTTTTCGAAGTATTTTTGTGATAATAAACATAGTAAATTCAAGTTTTGTTTTTGTTCATCAAAAATATCACTTCAATATAAATTATAAAATCTTTCTTCACTTAATAATCTCTCAGAAATCAGCAATTTTAAGTCTCAACTATGAACTGGAAGAAATGCGCATCAGGTCAGGTATAACGTACGTACGTTACTTAAGGTTTTACCAGATGTAGGGAATTCACATAGAACATAGAACTCGAGGGATGTTAATCTAAATTCAGTGGATTTTATTTCTGCAGATAAGAAATCCTCATCGGGCGGAATTCTTTCCATAATCGTGAGTATGTATAACAAATGTTCTGAATTTGTATAATTTTCATAATTTGTATTGAAGAATTTGGACCAAACGATGCGGCAACCCGCACCCCTGCTCTTGAATGAGTGAAGCCGAGGCATCGCGCCAATTTACTTAAATTTACTTAAATTTACTTATGCAACCACACAAACTTTCGCATGCGATTCACTGATCTAGGTATGATCTATCTAGGATATATCTATTCTGATAAATTTCGTTTGCTTATTTATTTCTTTTATATGCTACGTGGAACATCAAATAATATGAAAAAACCTTTTCATTAGTTTTTGGATAATGTTTGATATATTTTATATTTTCAATTGATTGCAAATTCTCTTCTGGGGGGGGGGAGGTGGTATAATTACCCCAGTAGCCCCCCCCCGTGAATACGCCCCTGGAATGAATTGAAAAAGTGATGAGTATAAGATGAGGAAGTTAGGTAGGTACCAGCGTTTGTATATTTTAGTAAGATATTCTTTAGGAATATGAAGATATGTGTTCAACATCAGTGAACTATTATAGATTATATAAGATTTTGAAGTGGAGATTTGATAATAATTCTCACAAATAATGTACTATCTCTTCGTATAATGATAATCAAGTACCGGAAAGAATAATTAAAGCAAACAGAGTTTTTATCGTTTTAAATTTTTGTTCAAATAAAAAAAAGCGATTTCAACATCAACTCAGAGCCACTGTTACAATCCTTTCGATTTATTCGATTCAAGACTGAACAATGATTCAACTAAATCTTCAACATTCGCGAACATAATTATGTGTCCGACTTCAGTTACCACTCAGCAATCATTACTTAGATATAATGTACTGATTACGTTAATAATTAGTTCATATTTTTATGATAATTAGTATCAAGTTGTTTTTTCCAAATTAAAAAAAAATTAATTACAATTTTATAACCGTTCCTTCATTTATCTATTTTTTTTAAAAATTATTCTCAAACGTTAATTTAAAAAAGACAGGGAACGAATTTTGTTCGAACCGGGAGGCCCACGGATTCGAATCCAGCACGCTTGTTGCTCCACAGTTTGGTACTAAACCCCTGCTCCACAAGGCGGGCGTGCAACTAATTCTTTGAATGAATTACTAATAATGAATATTCCATATATAGTCTAGTCAAAAAGTGCCTTTTTGTGCAACTTTTTCCTGCAGTCTCGGAAAAATATGAACAAGGTGTCATTCGAATAGCAATAGCATGTATATGTTTTTTGAAAAAAATAATGTTCTCGCAAAAATTGTGAAAGTTAAAAACAGCTTACTGAAAAAAAAAGAGGGATTTGGTTTTTCGCAAATATCTCAAAACTTAGTTGAGATTTTTGATATCCAACTGAAAATTCAAAGAAACGAGAAGATTTCCTACAAGAAAGTTTTACTCCTGAAACTGTTAGAGCAATATTTATTATTTTCCCTTAGTGGTAAATATACGGCAGAAAACGCCTTATCTGGATTGCAGAAGTCACAACTATTTAGGACACTTCGAAAATAAACATTATTTAACCATATTAAATATGAATATAAGAAAATTAAAAAATTCAGGCATTTACTGGATAGGTGAGGGAACAATAATCTGGCGGTAAATATTTTTATTGCGATTTTTCAATTAGTTATGCAATAGTTAAGTAATTATTAATAATTTTTTGCCGATTGAATTTGGAAATTGTAAGTGTGATGACTGCTTAACTAAAGATTTGAGGTTTTGTTCTTTCTTGGATCTTTTTTTGGAAAGGTTTCAGAATAATCCCCGTCCAAAATATTCAAAAATTTTATTTTTTAGTGTTTTATTAACAATTCAATTAGTTGGAAAATGAAAAAAAAATTTCAATAATTTCAGTCATCCTTTTTTTAATATCTAAAGCTACATGGATATTTTTTTAAATTTACATATTCTTACATATTCTTTTCTTTGAAAAATTGTTATGATCAAATGCGTTGTTCATATGAGAATAGGAAAAAATTTTTTGGAATAATTAATGTTTTTGAGTTTGAAACTAAGAAAATTGTTAGTAAAAACTGAAAACTTAGAATATTTTAGTTTTTTCAAGCATCTATTCCGAAGCTCCAGGAAAGGAAAAAAAATCTCAGATCTATAGTTTAACAGCTATCACATTCGCAATGTCCATGTTCAAGCATCAAAAAACTAATAATTTACTATTGCATAACTAATTGAAAAATTACGGTAAAACTTTTTGCTGCCGGATTATTGTTGATTCACTGAACCAGTAAGTGACTGATTTTCTAATTTTTCAATGGTCATATTCCATATTGGATATGGATGGATTTATAATGTTTACTGTTAAAGTGTCCTAAATGGGCGTGACTTGTGCCAGTCAGATTATCATTTTTCGTCCGTATCTCCAGATGAGATGGAATTTTTTTTTCAAGAGATGAGACTTTTTCGCGGGAAATTTTCTTCTTTTTTTGAATCTTGTTTTAGACATCAAAAATTCCAATTAGTTTTTGAGATATGTCCAAAAAACCAGACCGCTCTTTTTTTCTTTCGGTAAATTGATTATAACTCTCACAATTTTCACGAGCGAAACTCTGTTTTTTTCAAAAAATATCGACATGCCATTCAGAATGGAATGCCACCTTGCTCATAATTTTTCGAGATTTCTGAAAAAAGTTGAACTAAAAAGCACTTGATGACTAGACTAATAATAAGCAGAGGTGGGAATAAACTTTTAAATTCGGATCGATCTCAGTCTGAGATTCTGAGATCAATCGGATCAATCGTGAAATCGAAACGCTAGTGAAAACAGCTTTTGTTTTTCATTTGAATGTTATCAAAAGGTATAGAAGACGTCATCATATTTTATCAAATGTGCGGATAAAATGTACGCGCTGGGATTTATAGTAATATTCTCGTGTTTTTGTGATATCATTTTCGGTTTCAATATTCTTGCAGTGTTTCCTCATGAAGGAAAAAGTCATCAGATGGTATTTAAACCAATAGTGCATAGTTTAGTAAATAGAGGACATAAAGTGACTGTTGTTGTACATAATAGCTTCAAGGTTCCAATTCAAGGTTACGAAGAAATCATTCTGGGAGATGTTGAAAAAACAGGAGAACACTCCTTCGATATGAATATGTTTATAGATAATTCTGCGAAAGTGCAACAAATTATAAATCCTTTCTTTTTGACCGACTTAGGACTAGACTCTTGCAAAGTGATGTTCGCGAATTCAAATGTACAAAAATTGCTTAAATCATCGAAAAAGTTTGATATTATTCTAGCTGAACTATTCAACAGTGAATGCTCGTTGGCTTTTGTAGATACTTTCAAAGCACCACTGATTGGCATATCTTCGGGAACGTTGATGCCTTGGCATAATGACAGGTTTGGGAATCCTTCGCATCCTTCTTATATACCAAATAATCAATTGTGGCATGGAATGAAAATGAGTCTCTTCGAGAGAGTTGAAAGTTTCTTAGGAACAATTTGGTATGATACGGTTTATTTGACCAGAATATCGGAGAGTCAGGAAGTTGCAGAGAAATATTCACAAAAGAAATTGCCATCGTTTTATGAAATGATTAGAAATACTAGTTTGCTGTTAATAAATTCACACTTTTCTTGGACTTTCCCTAGACCCTTGGTGCCGGCAGTTATAGAAATCGGTGGAATTCATATAACAAAGGAAAATAAATTGCCAAAGGTGGGTGAGTTTATTCTTTTCTTATCGCCTGTTTCACTCAAGTTACTTGGCGGTTGGAGGTATGAATAAAACTGTAACCGACATGACTGACAGACTGTTGCTAGGCGTGTGCATAGGATAACGATGATGAGTATGTACCAAAGTATATTTTAGTAAGATACTCTTCATAAATATGAAGTTTGATATAAGTGTAATATTATATAATTATTATATATGATTTCGAAGTGGATAATAATTTTTACAAATAATCTACTATCTCCTAAAAGGCGATGTCAACATCAACTTTTTCGATGAAAACTCAGAGCTACTGTTACAATTTCTTTTGGGTTAATTTGATTCAAGACTTAACCATGATTCAACTAAATCTTCAAGAATCGTAAACATATGTTTCCGACTTCAGTTACCACACACCAATCATTTCTTAGATAGAATGTACTGATCAAGTTTGTAATTAGTTTTTTTTTCAAATAATTAGTATTGAATTGTTCTTTTCTCAACTAAAAAAAATTAATAGCAATTTTATTACCATTACCTCAATTATTTATTTTTTCAATTTAATTATTCTCAAATATTAATTTATAAAATACAGGGAAAGGAACTTCGTTCGAACCGGGAGGCCCACGATGCTTCCCTAATCTTATGTCAACATACATCAAGCATTATTTTCCTTCACGAGCGAAACTGCAACATTTTAAATAATTTCGGACGTTCGTTGAACCGGAAGGGTTCTGCTGAAAATATGAAAGATGATATGAATTGAATGCAATATTATTGGCAATAAGAGTGTTTTTTTCTATAAGAAAAAAAGAAAATGGCCAAGACAGTGTTGCCTTGAATAGATATATGATATAATATAAATAATTTTGAATTCAAAGGTTCGCTTGATTGATCTTAACTAACCAGGTGAATTAATTCAAAAACATTTCGAAATATTTGTAGGATTAATTAAATAATGTAATATATATATATATATATATATATATATATATATATATATAAATTAATATATATATATATATATATATATATATATATATATATATATATATATATATATATATATATATATATATATATATATATATATATATATATATATATATATATATATATATATTATAATATATAATATATATATATATATATATCTATATATATATATATTATATATATATCTATATATATATATATATATATATATATATATATATATATATATATAATTAATCAATAATAATTATCGGGTTATAGGTCATTGAGACTGAATCAAACTCTATTTACCATTTAATTCTCAATATTTTGTCAAAATTTTTTGACTTCATCAGGAGATCAATACAAACAAAACAGAATTTAAAACAGCTGTATAAATAAAAAGGTACAAAATAACTTACTGGAAATAGAGTAGCCTTAAAAGTACATACACAAGTAAAAATTATTAACAGAATATAAACATGAAAACGATTCAATGTAGCAAGCTGGGAACTAAATGAACTAAATGAGGGAATCCGAAAATAGAAAAAACAACAATACAAACCATACACAAAACAAAAAACCTGTCTGCGTCAGATATCATCGGTGCTTGGCATGCAATGAATTGAAAACATGGAAACGTCTACAAAATACAACTATAAATATTACTCAACTGATTTATATCCGATTTAGAGCTATTAATATAATACATTTCATGGAAAACTCTTTTTTTATAATTGTTTTCACACTTCAATATTTTAACATCAGTAAAATTGAAGGAATGACCGGTCTTTTTACGATGTTTTGCCAACGCACTAGAATTTTTTGTGTTTTGCAGTCGCTTTTGTGTTGGGTGATTCTTTGTCTTTACCATTGTTGGGTCTGTCCTATATAACATCTTTCGCAATTATTACACGATGCTTTATAAATAATGTTAGTATGGAAAAGAAGCGGTGTTTCATCCCTAATCTTGAGAAAAAATCAGATACTCTTAGCAAATTATACCTAGCAATGCTTACATTACTGAGCTGTTTGAAAACCGATATCAATGATTGCGCAAGATACGGAATGAAGGGGAGCTTCTTATAAGTTGTCACAGGACGGTTCTTTTGATCCAAAGCTTCATTATAGACATTAGAATTGAAAAGAAAATTCCTCAGAAGGTGCCCCGGATAACCATTGTTAACAAAAATCCGATATAGTTTTTCTAGATTTTTCCTCAAAAATGTTTTATCACTTATAAAGGTAATCCTATTCTTCATGGCCAACACAGTATTAAGTTTCTGATTTTTTGGGTGGTTGGAATAATAGTTAAGAAATCTTCTTGATCACGTAGGTTTCGAGTACCAATCTAAAACAATCACATTATTGTCAGTGCAAATTATTTTAGTGTCAAGAAACGGAACACTACAATCCTTCTCCACTTCAATGGTAAACTTCAAATGTTCATTAAACGTGTTAAAAATATCTAAAGTTGTCTGAACCTCACTAGAT
The DNA here is from genome assembly GCA_030704885.1 of Cynegetis impunctata. Classification (NCBI taxonomy): domain Eukaryota; kingdom Metazoa; phylum Arthropoda; class Insecta; order Coleoptera; family Coccinellidae; genus Cynegetis; species Cynegetis impunctata. Next base: position 55,702 of record JARQZK010002343.1, on the reverse strand, counting down.
GGAACTGAACAAATAAGTTCATCTACATACTTATACATGAATGGAACTTCCAAAAGGAGTTGTTCAACTACCTTGTCTAATAAGTAATCCTGTACTATATTAGCTAAAATAGGACTAATAGGAGAACCCATAGGGGTTCCAAAAATTATCCCGTTCCGATAATTATTATTGATTGATTGAAAATGAAAGGTCGATGAACAATGAATAACATATATATATATATATATATATATATATATATATATATATATATATATATATATATATATAGATATATATGGATATATATATATATATATATATATATATATATATATACATATATATCCATATATATCCATATAGATATATATATAAATAAATATATATATATATATATATATATATATATATATATATATATATATAAAAAACGTGTCACACGGTGTAAACCGCGTAAAAGATGTGAAAAATCGCGACGTTTCGGCTCCTTTTTCAAATACTTCCGACCGCGGAAATCTTTCTGAACATATATATATATATATATATATATATATATATATATATATATATATATATATATATATAAAAATTGACAAATTTAAAGTATTTTATGATTAATATGTTTCTGTTTTTGAGTATTGTAACTTGTTGATATATGAAAAAAACTTTATTCACATAAATGAAAAATTTCATTCAGCGAAAATGTCAAAAATCTGCATGAATAAATTACTAGAAGGATTAGAGAAATTTTTATGAAGTAGATGTTATATCGTATTCATTTGAATAGTTAAGATCACGAGACCAATCTCGTGCATACTGGATGAATTGTTCAATCTAGGTTTCAGGGGTGTTTTCCTTGAGTGGATACGAAGCTTTTTGACCAATCGTTGGTTGATTGCGCGGGTGGGGCAACACAGCTCAGCTAGATACCCTGTAGAAATGGGCGTGCCTCAGGGTTCAGTCCTGGGACCACTTTTATTTATTATTTTCATAAATGACTTGCCTGACTATATCATGAACCATTTCTTCAATTTGCTGAATAGCAAGATTGTATTGTTTGCGGATGATACTTTGTTCATTATTTCTGCACAAATTTTTGACGAACTCAGGGCAGGTTGTGAATCATTAGTCGGGTACTTCACGGATTGGTGTTTCAGGAACTCCCTTATATTAAACGCAAGCAAGACTGAACTTGTCCACTTTCAGATGAGGGATTCAGATCCCCAATTAATCCTATATCTTCGGTTCGGTGAGCTGAGGCCTTCTCAGTGTGTCAAGTTCCTTGGAGTACATACTCATAAAAATTTAAAGTGAAGGGATCACGCTGATCACGTTTGCAGAAAATTGAGTAGCGCATTTTACGCTTTGAGACTCATAAAACTTATATTACCACAGGATTCTCTAATAAATTCGTATTATTCACTTGCATACAGTAACCTCAACTATAACGTTATATTTTGGGGTGATTCCCCATTTAGCAATTCAGTCTTCATTGTGCAGAAAAAAATAATACGTTTGATTTTTAACTTGAAACCTGGGGAGACCTGTAAACCCTTTTTTATAAAGAACAAAATACTGTGTTTCCCTTGTATTTATATTCTTGGATGTCTGTTGTACACATGTAGAAATGTTTCATCACTGAGTAAGTGTTCTGAGTATCATGATTATGAAAAAAGGCATGGAGAAACTCTCTGTATTCCAAAACACCGAAATTCTAAATTTCAGCAGTCACCTGTGTATAATGGCATCAAATTTTCTAACCATCTTAGGTTGAAGGTTTTGGAGTACAGAAGATTCAAAAAAGAAGTTAAATTTTTGTTACTACAGAAGTGTTTTCACAGCAAGGGGGAATATTTTGATACGGATATGAATTAGCCTTTAAGTATCTTGCTATTAGATGTCATATTATTTTCCTTTTTTTATCTTTGTTGTCTTTTTTGTAACTTTCGTTCCGCCTAAGTAGAAAATTTCAAAAATCTGCATGAATAAGTTACTAGAACGATTAGAGAAATTTTCATGAAGTAGATGTTATATCGTATTCATTTGAATAGTTAAGGTCATTCTTCTGAAAGAATGTGGAAAACAATTCAAATTTATACGAAGAAAGTAATATTTCTGGAAATGATAAGACAAGTATTTTGATTTCACAATCAGTTAACGTTCAATTGTCGAATATAGAAATAACAAAATATTTTTTTTGAAATAAGTCATAAATCATATGTACCGAGTGTCTGATAAGAAGACTGTATCCCATAAACTATTCGTCGTAGAGACTTATGGTAAAAAATGTTATAACCAAAATGGCTAACAGAAAACCCTGTAAATTATTTTCAGGTTTCTAAAATGTACGCCAGGGTGCTTAACCGCCAACTAAAACTTTTAAAGTGTTTTTTTTCTGAAATACATCTAGTAAATATACCCAAAAAATAGTTTTTGTTTCAAGCTGAGCTTTATTCGAGTAATTTTCATTTGACACTTTTTGATGTATCTATTGAAATGGAGTGGTGGGGGCTGGTTCAATGGTTTTTTGAATAAACAGCTGTAACTCTAGAACAACTGAACGGATTTCAACAAAGTTGATTCCATTGGGAAAAGTATTCTTTGCTTCATCAAATCCATTTTATCTGTGATCTGTCAAATTTTAAGTGATGTCGGTAGAGAGCGTTTTTTGATATAATAACAGAAAATTGCTAATTTCTTTAAAAAATTAAATGCAATAACATGACTTTTTCCGTGAAAATGTAGTGTGATGATGCCAAAATAGGCTAGTGAAAATTGCATCCCGATTTCTTATTTCTAGGCTAAAATAACGAAGAAAGAAAATTTAGTTATCACATAATTCTGAAAAGATGCCTTTACACCTGTGTTTATTTTTATTTACGTGCCTCTTTCCAAGAATCAATGATGAAATTTCATAATTCAATGATTCTCATATAGGTACTAGTATTCTTAGATCAAACAAATTTTAAAAAATTGTTTAGGGGGCATAATAATCAATCAATATAGTTTCAGCAAGTGCAAGAATGTAGTCAGAATATGAAGAGCAGGCCATGAAGGAAAAACAATGCATAAAATCAACTTGCCAACAAATATTAAAAATAAACTTATAGTGGCAGTGTTACGAGATTTTGTGACACACACAAGTAAGGACTGCAAACTATTGTAAGGCGTTTACAAACGATGAAGCTGTTGATATGTTGGTATATTTTGAATGTCTTCAAAATGCGGCATTGATTCGAAGAGCATAAACTCGATATCCAAATCGGCGTTCAGGCCATGCGAGAATTTGTTGGGCATATTTGAAGAACATAGAGAATTTTTATCTGAAATCTATAGGGTGGAAGCTGCCAGTATTACGCAAATTTTGAACTAATCGCGGGAAAATTCTCGCATGGCTCAAACGCCGAATATAAAGCTCTGTATTTTCTCTGGGCCAATACCGCACTTTGAAGAAATTCAAAATATACAACACTGATATCAACAGCTTCATCGTTTGTAAAAGGCATTTCAATCGTTTTCAATCCTTACTTCTGTGTACCACAATAATTCATAACACTTCCACTATAATTATAAATTCAATATTTGTTGACAAGTGTCTTTTAGGCTAATGGTTTTCCTCCATGGCGTGCTCTTCATATTCTGACTACCCTGCACTTGCATTTATTACATTGATCATTATGCTCCCACACGATTTTGTTTGAATTTTTAAACTAAGAATGCTATTATTTGAAACTCATAAAATTATGAAATTCATTCTTGGAAAATGACAAATAAATGAAAATAAATACCGTTATTTTAGGCTAGGAATGAGATATCGATATACGGTTTTCACTAGCATATTTTGGCATCATCACACTTTTTCAGAGAAACTAGCAATTTTCTGTTATTATATCAAAAAACGCTCTCTACCGGCATCAGTAAAAATTTGACAGATCACAGATAAGATGTATTTGATGGAGCAAATAATGATTTCCTCAACGAGATTACCTTTGTTGAAATCCGTTCAGTCGTTCAGGAGTTACAGCTGCTATTCAAAAAAAACATTGAATCCCCCCACCACTTCATTTCATTAGATACATCAAAAAGTGTCAAATGTGAATTACTCGAAAAAAACTTTTTTGGTATATTTACTAGGTAAGGTTAGGTTAGGTATATTTACTAGGTTTATTTAAAAAAAAATCACTTTAAAAGTTTTAGATGGCGGTTACGCCCCCTGGCGGCCATAATAGAAACCTGAAAATAATTTCCAGGATTTTCTGTTGGCCACTTTGGTTGAAACATTTTTCACCGTAAGTCTCTACGACGAATAGTTTCTGAGATACAGCGGGGTGCCTTCCTTAATCAGACATCCGGTACATTACATCATACAGTTTTGAAGCACCTAAACATCTAGTGAAGCTACAGTTCCACCGGAGGAACAATGAGTGAACATTTTTGTTAATGTTCCTAAATGTTCCTTAAAATTTCTTTATTTTTCGGCAACAAATGTTGATTGTTCCTACTAGTCGACGGTTTCCATTTTGAGCGGTAAACTTCAAAAGAAAATAGAAACATGTGTAAACAAATCCGTGTTACTATCGCAGTAAAAACGTATGGAGAACGCAACTAGCAAACATTTGTGTCGCAAATTTTCAGTGTACAGTGAATTACGAAAAATATATAGCTACGCTTCCACCGGCGGAAAATTGAGGAACATTGTGGAACAATTTGTTGCTGTTGCTTGTTTCCGTAAATGTTCCTTAAAATTCCTTTATGTTTCGGCAACAAATGTTGATTGTTTCTAATAAATAATATGCAACTAATGACAATTTTAGTTGCTTCAGTGAAAACAAGAAATTTACGTATGTTGCCATAAATTTCTACTTTTCGCAACAAGAAGAAACATTCAGAAACAAAATGTTCCACAATGTTTCTCCGGTAGAACTGTAGCTTTACCAATCTAGTTGGTCGAGTACGTTAGGCACGCTGGCTAGTATTTGGGAGGTCTCGGGTTCAAATCTCGGGGCCGACTGGTTTGCCATGAGTTTTTCTCAGAGGTTTCCTCATGGTAATGTAAGTCACTGCTTGCAAACTTATGAGGCGAATTCTTCTTCACACCATCACCCTTCGAAGGTTGGTGATCCAAATAGCCATCATTGTTTTAGACACTGCTGCACGGAAGATTTCAATTGATGTGCAACCGAACCATCGACGTAGATCTTTCAGCCACGAGTTCTGCCGCCTTCCGATTGATCGTTTCCCCTGGATTTTGCCTTCAATAATAAGTTGAAGAAGTTCGTACCGACTCCCTCTCATGATGTTGCCTAGATTTGAGATTTCCTTTCCATAATTGTGAGCAGTAGTTCTTTTTGCTTCTTCATGCGATTGAGTACTTCGACGTTGGTCACTCTTTGTATCCATGATATCTTGAGTATGCGTCTGTAGAGGTACATTTCGAACGCTTCAATTCTTTTTTCCATGGAGGGGTTGAGGGTCCAGCACTCGCATCCATATAAGAGTACTGTTAACACATAGCATCTTAGCATGCGAATTCTCAATTCTAGGCTTAGGTCCGGTCTAACAAAGAAGTTTCTCATTATAGTGAATATTTTTCTTGCCTGGTCTATTCTCGATTTGATCTCTTTCGTCTTGTCAGAGTGTTGGTTCACTATAGTTCCCAGATACTTAAAATTGGTCACTTGTTCTATGATGTTGGCATTGATTGATATGGCAACGTTTATCGGCGTTTTTGACAATACCATTATTTTTGTCTTGGTTGTGTTCATAAATAAGCCGAATCTCTCACTATGTTGAACTATATTGTCCATTATTTGTTGCAGGTCATTTGGATTGCTTGTTATGATGACTGTGTCGTCGGCGTATCGGATATTGTTTATTATTTTCCGATAAACCTTGATTCCGCCTGATGTTTCATTGAGTGCTTCTTTGAAAATTGTCTCTGAATATATGTTAAAGAGAAGCGGTGATAGGACGCAACCCTGTCGGACACCCTTTTTGATCTGAATAGTATCAGTAACTGCCTGGTCTATTCTTACTAAGGCGAATGCTGGGCCAGTATTAATCCTCTGAACCCTACCCACACTTCCTATGTTCCATAAATATCCCGTCTCACCTATCCTTAATGCACTTGTACATACAAGTGTATCCTCTGATCTGGCTGAAGGAGTTAATCCCAAACTCAAGCTGCCCGCCTCCCTGACACATACTTCAGGGAGGAATGAAACACGTGTGTTTCCTTTCCTTTTTACTGTAGCTTTAAGGAGGATCCACACTTAGTGACATGTTATATAACATTGCTATTTAACATGTCACCTGTTACATGTTAAGAATAGCAAGTGGTGTCCACAATGTAATTTTAGTAATCATGAATCCTTTTTGCGAGAGAGGCGCTCTGCTGGCAGCAGCGGCGTGCGTAATTATTTTTGAAAAAATTTAAAAAAAGTCGCGAAAAAGGCGATTTTGGGTTCGTCGTAGCCTACAAGCAAGATCTAGATACTCGTGATGTGTTTCTGTCTTTTAAAAACATTAATAATTTAAAAGCAAACCATTTGGAATCATACACTTCATCTAAGCCAGCACCCGATTTGGTTTTTTTTGTTCCCTCTGAAACTGGACTATTAACCAACGCATTTTTTTCTCTACTACTTCTTTTCCCAAATTCATACTTTTTGCAATTTCCATCCATGCACCATGCTTCTTTTGTTTAACTTTAAATAAGGGACTTCGGGTATCCCATAACTCTATATGGTCTCTATATAATTCAATTAGCTGGCACGTCTTTTCTTTGCTCCACTCCATTAATAATTATTATTGACAATTAAGTGAATAAATAGATCAATATCAGCTCACAAACAAATACTACTATACAGAATCAAAATACGATACCCAAGACGATTCCCCTTCGCGCGCGTCTATGAAAACACCAGTAGTTTACAGTTTTAGTACAAATTTAGCAAGACTGGACGTGTTGTTTTATGTTCCAATAGCAGTGTTGCACAACATCTTTTGATCTTTACCGGCTAAGTACGAATAACATCTAGCAAGTTATATAGCAGCGTAATTTGCTTAATATGACCAAAAACCATGTAACATGTTATATAACTTTGCTATATAGCAGTGTTACATAGCAAGTGTGGACCCTCCTTTAGATATGCAAGTGTTTACCCCCCACCTTAGTAAAACATCTGATAATAATCACAGTAAACAAGTTCAGTCAAAATGTGAACAGTTCCTCAGAGATAACACTGAATACGCCATGAAATATTATAAAAATGTGTATGTGATTGGTTTATTTATAAGTTCTCTAATACAATTAAGTTTACGACACCCAACGTTAGAGAAGTGATAAAACTGATTGAATATCAATTGTTCGAGGTCACTTGACTCGTTAAGTTACGTTCAATCTTTATTGCATAATGTTGTTAGTGAAACGCGCTTTTATACTTGTTTTATTTTATGCTGTCACTGGCGCACATACTTATAACATCTTGGCAGTGTTTCCTCATGAGGGTAAAAGTCATTTGTTGATTTTTGCTCCAATTGTAGAAAAATTAGTCGAAAAGGGACATAAGTTAACTGCTATTGTGCATTATAGTTTTAATATTAAGAGTGAGAATTATAGGGAAATACTTCTGAATGATCCGAACAGCTCCGGAGAGGACACAATTTCACTCTATGATCCATATATAACTGGCCCAGTTAAATATTATCAGATACGTAACGCGGATATATTATTAGACGAAGGATTAATGTCCTGCGAACATATGCTCTCGAATGAAAATGTCCAAAGCGTCATCCAATCAGATGAAAAATTTGATCTCATATTGGCCGAATTTTTTAACAGTGAATGTATCCAAGGATTCAAATACAAGTTTGAAGCTCCGTTAGTTGGAATATCGAGCACAACGTTAATGCCATGGCACAATGATCGTTTTTCAAATCCAGACAATCCATCTTATATACCAAATAACCATTTATCGCACAACGATAAGATGAGTTTTTTTGACAGAGTAGAGAATTTATTAGGAACCTTATATTTCAAAATTTATCACTACGCTTATTTGGGTTATAATAAAGCTATTCTTGAGAAATATTTTCGCACAGAAATGCCATATTTGAACGGTATAATCAAAAATTCCAGTATGCTATTAGTGAATTCGCATTTCTCGATGACTCCTTCACGACCGTTGGTACCTGGAGTGGTGGAAATTGGTGGAATAC
>JARQZK010002343.1:22500-45000 GCA_030704885.1 Cynegetis impunctata | reverse complement strand
TCTTACTATTTTCGAAGTGCTTGTTTTTGCAAATACTTCAATTTCTTGAATAATGGCTTCTTCAGTTTTTGGTCTCCCAGAAGTAACAAATATTCTATGAATCTTTATACCTTCGTATACATTTGTAAATACGAGTAAATATATTTCCATATTGTATCCATGGGATCCTGTCCTGATAAATCCGTAGAGCTTTTTCTGCATTTTCATCGGCAACGCCATAAACAATACAGATATCGGATCTCTGTCGTTCTAAGTAAAATTAGTAATTTCTTTATCACAGTGTAAATAAATTGATAAAGAGATGTTTAATCAGATAATGAAAGGAGGCTATCAGTGATTTGATACATCAATTAACTAACTGTCATTGTTATCAATTGAGGAGAAAAATACATTAATCATACGATTCGATCTATAACGAAGATTATGTCAACAAAAAAATATTTTATCTCATAAGTTTTGCTTGATAGAATCCTATTTCATCAAGAAAAAGGAATACAGGTATGAAATAATTAATCAATCATAAAAAAATGATGTTATTTATTCAGCCTTAAAAACAAAGTAATATTAAAGTACGATTTTATCTTCAGTTGAATCATTTATGAGAAATTGTTGAAAAAACATTACAAATCGAAATTTCTATACTCCTCATATTCCAGGTGTTGCTAACATAGTATTGAAAATTAGATCATAAAGATCAAAAAAAATAGAAACAAGGTATAGTAAAAAATTATACAATTAATATTAATAACAAATAGAATATTCACCATAATACAAAGATAAACAAATAAGATTCTATTTATATTAAAAATTAAATAATAAGAAAACAACTTGTCTGCAAACCACAAAATGAAAATAACTTTTTATTCGACTGAAAAAGTCGAATAAAAAGTTATTTTCATTTTGTGGTTTTTAGACAAGTTGTTTTCTTATTATTTAATTTTTAATATAAATATGAACTACCACAGAGTTGATTCATCGTTTATCGAATTTAAGATTCTATTTGATTCAAACCTTCAACTGACTGTGCGAATGAAGCATATTTTTGTTAGCAAAGAATATGAGATTGATTTCCAATGGTTATTTCCTATTTCAATATTACGAATACATAAGAAAAGAAATCAGTCAGTCGATATTATTTGTTAATAGGTGAAGAACTTACTTTCTTTGTAGATACAAGTGTAAATCTGAGAATCAGTAGTATGTTAAAAACCTATTCCATAATGAAAGAGCAAATTTATAAAACGAAGTTAAACTTGACCTTGTCATTTTTGTATAGATTATTACTAAGCGATCGTAGTAGTAAGTATATAAACATATACGGAATGATCAATCCGCATATATGAAGTGCTTTGGTTGTAAATTTACTTCATTGCAACATTCAACATCTCATATTATATTGAAAAAAAAAAGGAAACCATTCTGAAATTTATTATGAATAGATGACTGTGATGACAGATGAAAATTTGAATATTTTACATATGTGTCGGTTTTCATGAGTCCCTTCTTGTCATTTGAAATATTCTCATGCTTTGTGCCTAGTAGAAATTAACTTGTATCATCTAAATCACGTTCATTCAGCCAAAATTCCGATTGCCGTGCGTCCAAACCTCTAAACCGGTTTACCAACTCATATTGAACAAATACAGGTACGTACTTGAACAAAATTCGGACCAAGAGCTATTCCTTGACTAATTTATGTGGTTTAAGTTACGAGGAATACTTTCGTGATATTTCTCATAGCTATATTTCATTGCTGTTTATTTTCGAGCCGAAGTGCGATCAAATCTTCGAAACCGGAGACTATGAACGAAAATTGTGTGATTGTCTTCTGACATAGTAACTTTAAGTATATGTTATGTATCCATATATCTATTCATGTATCCATATATCTATCTATCTATATATATATATATATATATATATATATATATATATATATAATATATATATAAATATATAATATATATATATAATATATATATATATATATATATATATATATATATATATATATATATATATATATATATATATAAAATATATATATATATATATATATATATATATATAATAAATATATATAAAAATTATATATATATATATATATAATATATATATATATATATATATATATATATAAATATATATATATATATATATATATATATATATATATATATATATATACCTATAACCCTGCAGTCATGGGAAGTATCCATATATGAGTATATTGAATATTATAAATATTTGCGGAACAGATTGAATCAACTGAGAGGTTATATTCACTGAAACAGGTTTTGTAGATTATTCTTTTGTTCTTAATAGCTTCTCATTTTTACAGAATATTGAAAAGTTCATTAATGAATCTACTCATGGTGTAATTTACTTTAGTCTGGGATCCATGATCAAAGGACACAGTCTTCCCCATGAAAAGAGAAAAGAGTTCCTCAGAGCTTTTGCCCGACTTCCACAAAGAGTACTGTGGAAATGGGAAAATGACACCATTCCAGATAAACCGGATAATGTGATGATTCAAAAGTGGATGCCACAATTTGATATTTTATGTAAGTTTTTTGTTAAACTTAAAAGTTAAATTATGAAATGAAACCAGCTCAGATACAGCCACTATTATTTTATTGGTAATCTCAACTTATAGCGATGTCTCCTTTTTGACGAAAAGTGTACGTATTTATTGAACTGATAAATACGTTACAGCATTGAAGTTTCACGTAATTAATAATTTTCTTTATTATTATTTTGATTAAGCATACTTTCGTGTATCTTAAACATCTAGAAAATTGAGAAATATATGAGTTATTATGACCAATAATATCTATTCATTTAAATTAACTTTTTTCAGCACATAAAAATGTGAAGGCTTTCATATCACATGGAGGTCTTTTGGGTTCTACAGAAGCGGTGCATTGTGGAGTACCAATGCTGGTTATGCCACAATACGGTGATCAACATGCAAATGCAAGGGCTATTGAGGCAAATAATGGGGGTGTAATTCTTTATTTGAAAGAAGCTACCGAAGAGAGTATTTATGCAAGTCTGAAAACTCTTTTAGATCCAAAGTATGTTAATTCCGTTTTTAACTATACCAAAAATGTGATAATGTGAAGATATTTCAGTTAACATGTTTGAGAAATTAAACTCTTAGTTTAACGAATTGACGTTTGAAATTCGCACCTGCAGAAGCTGCTGTGTCAGCGAAATGCGATGTGCAACTGTTGTTGTTTAGGGTTCCGTACCTCGAAAGGAAAAAACGGAACCCTTATAGGATCACGATTTTATTTTATTATATGTGAAAATCGTTAAACTCAGAGTTTCATTTCTCATACATGTTAACAATTGATTTTCATCGATTAACGGCCTCATCAATTCAAATGATATATCAGTAACCTGTGAAAAATCATTAAGAAAACTCAAGTGAATTATATATTCATTGAATTTCATTATCTTGAAAATATTGATACCTATTTGGCCTTTTCGAACCATATTTCAATTACGATTATTTGATAAAACCACATAAAAATACTTAAATGAAATATAATTTACTGCATTATTCAATCACAAATATTGAAAACTTGCTTTTATCTAAATTGATTCATTAAATGATCAAATTTTTCACATTCACTCATTGTCTTATCTTGGCTCAATTGACGAATCAACATAATAAATATGACGATTCAGTTGAAATTTCTAGTAGGAATTTAAGTGAGATAATAGAAGTTTAAGGTTTATTTTTCTTTAGCTAGCGTAACACTGTGATTCATTCACAACTTATACCAGTTGTTAAAAATATTGAATTTCCGGAAGACATCTGCAAGGAAATGATGGGCATTGCGTAATAGTTATTTTCAGCTATAAAATATTGCAGCTCGAGCAAATATTGGCAATTGAAATTGGAAAATGGAGTTTATTTGAATATGAAAATTCAACTATTCTCAACATAAGTGTAGAAATTTCTGTAACTGTCTATCTAAATTTAGTATTGTTCTCCCTTATCGGGAATAATTTCGTTGATGTTCTCATCATTTTCGAGAGAGTCCTTCAAGTTATATAATCATTGAATAAATATTTGTTTGCTTGCATTGAGCAATTGAGATTAAACAGTGGTATCACACTTAATTGATAATATTCAGTAAGAGCTCTCTACCTCGATCGTGACCTGAGAAATATTTTCACTGAATATATTTTCGTATAGATCACTAAATTCATAAACGTGTAATATTAGATGACTTCCAAAATAATGGTTATATATATATATATATATATATATATATATATATATATATATATATATATATATATATATATATATATATATATATATATATATATATATATATATATATATATATATATATATATATATATATATATATATATATATATATATATATATATATATATATATATATATATATATATATATATATATATATATATATATATATATATATATATATATATATATATATATCTATATATATATATATATATATATATATATATTTTTATTTATATATATATATATATATATATGATATATATATATATATATATATATATATATATATATATAATATATGTATAAATATATAATATATGTATATATATATATATATATATATATATATATTTATATATTTGAATATGTATCTGACTCATGAACCATCTTATTTATATTGTAAATAATTCTTTTAGTAGGTTTTCTGGTTCAGTTAAAACATAAATGATGTTGAAATTGTTCTAATAACGTTTCGGTTACTATTATAACCTTTATCAAATTTACATATGTCATGTCATCGCATAAACATAACATAAAACACATTCATAATGTTCAAACTTGACAGAAACGAACAATTATAGTTTTACTTTTCACTTGGAAATTGAGATCTTTTAACACATAAATAAAACGATCATATCTCTAACGCACGTTGTACTTATAAGATTGGATCTGGAAGTCTTCCAGTATATATAATATATATACATATAAATATATATATATATATATATATATATATATATATATATATATATATATATATATATATATATATATATATATATATATATATATATATATATATATGAAATGTGTGTCTTTTATGAATTTGTGATAACGAATATAGTTTTAAATTCAAGTATTGAATTGTTTACGTCTCTTTCAGGTTTAAAACCAAAACTGAGGCATTATCACATCGATTTAGAGATAGACCTATGTCACCGTTAGATACAGCAATATACTGGGTAGAATATGTAGCAAGACACAAGGGTGCACCCCATTTGAAGACAGCTGCTGTTGATATGCCACTATACCAATATCTTTTATTAGATGTATTTGCCTTTTTGGCGATAATTTCGTTTTCATCAATATATATTACATACAAATTATTGTTCATCATATGTAATAAATTATTTTCAAAAAATAAATTGAAACAAAACTAGAAACATAACGTTATTATCTTCATTTTCGATGAATGAGAGGACTCAATAGATTTAACATGAAGTCAAATTTGAATGTGTACTTTGATTCCTTGTCGCTGCTATTTGAAAAAATATTATAGGTATTACAATTACGTAAAATGATGAATTATCACATATACATACATACATTAATATATATATATATATATATATATATATATATATATATATATATATATATATATATATATATATATATATATATATATATATATATATATATATATATATATATATATATATATATATATATATATATATATATATATATATATATATTATATATATATATATATATATATATATATATATATATATATATATATATATATATATACATATTATATATATATATATATATATATATATATATATATATATATATATATATATATATATAAATATATATACATATTTATATATACATATACATATTTATATACCATTTCATATTTATATATATATATATATATATATATATATATATATATATATATATATATATATATATATATATATATATATATATATATATATATATATATATATACATATTTATTTATACATATACATATTTATCAGTGGCGGCTCGTGAGGTTTTGGTTTGAGGAGGCTACAAGAGGTGTTAAAAAATACACCATATGCGAAAATTTTTAGGATTTCAAGGTCAACCGCCTTATAATTTAAAGAAAATCAAAGTAAAACAAGAACCCTAAGCTATTAATTTGTTTTCACTTTCGAGTGTCTACCTTGAGACCTACAACTCCTATTTACAATATTCACAAGAACTCTTCTCAGACAATTAATCAATTCATCTATTCATCAATTTTTTTTTTTTAACAGCTGGTGAGAGCAAATAAAAAGTTATTATATATTTTTGAAGATTAGCGGGATTCTGCGATCTTTAACGTTAGCAAAATGATCTATAATATCCTCATAAAATTTTTTGTCTTTCGCCAAAAGTTTTACCAATTCCTTTTCAATAGACAACAAACTAATATTTTTCAAACGATCCAGGCTCATTGAATTTCGTAAATAAGTTTTAATTCTCTTAAGAGTGGAAAACGAGCGCTCTACGGAAGCCGATGTCACCGGGATAGAAACAATTAGACATAAGAGATTATAAACTTGGGGTAAATCTTGATTCAAATCATTATCAAAAAGGTATTTAATAGTCCTCACATGATTTTCATTTTGCCCCAAAATTTCATTGTCATTATAAACAACACACAGTTCACTTTTTATGGCCACCTTATCAAAAAAAGTGTATTTTTGACATAAATTTTCCAAAAGGTTATCTGGAAAATTAGCCGAAAATCCGGTAAACAAATTTTTATTGAGTAAGTCGAAGAAATGTAGTTCTTTCAAATCAGAGAACCTTATTTCTATTTGACCCCTAATAGTATCCAAAATTTCATAAAATATTTGCTTATAGTGAAGCTCCATATCTGCGTAACTGAATTTCTTTCGTTTTGGGCTAAATTGAGTCGTATCATCAGTAGTTTGAAATACAGAAAATGGTTTTTCAAAATAAACTTCTGCACGAAATTCTGAAATTTTTTCCAAAAGAAACCTGAGCCGATTTCGTGAGTAAATTACATCTGAAAACTTGTGCTGTAAGATTTGAAAAACTATTTCTGTTTGTTCAAAAATTTATTTAAAGATGTTTAAAAAATATATAAATTCCTTATCTTGTAAGTAAGATATTAATCCGCGTGCTGTATTTAAAGTTACTTTATCGGTGAAAAATTCCACACTTTCAACTAGGTATAGAATTAAATCCTCAAATTATAAGCGGCCCCAAACAGAGACATTTTCACTAGTAAAAAGTAAACACTGCCAACAAAATAATTTATTTTTTACCTGTGATCCGGTTAGGCAAGGATGTCTCTCATAATGTATTAAAACCGCTGTTTTGTTTTCTGTTACGCTGCACCAAATTGTTTAATTCAGTGGTAGGTCGCAATGTTTTTATCAAAACTTTATCCTCATAACTTAGTGCACTAAAGTTATGGGATAACAAATATTCCACTAAGTCACCATTGAAATTTTAGAAATTAACTTCAGTAACCAAACTCATTTTAAAACAATTCGCGAGCAATATAAGTAAACACGCTGCTGTTTTCGGCCATTAGTAACTACGATCACACTACGATTCAATTAATGCTTTCCAACGAATTCACTCGATGTCACGCGAAATTCTATAGTTGTGATTGGTCGACATTGTATGAGACTGGGTTCCTATCCGTGTTGCCATTTACATGTGTTTTGCTTTTCTATTGCAATGAAGTATTCATTCGGAGTATTTGCACCGTTGTTTGCTTTTCTGTGGCAGGCATAATGAACGTTGAGAATATACCTTTCTAAGCCTCCGCAGCGTTGCCACAAATCTTGAAATGAATGAAATGCAGTAAATGTAAATACCTTCTATCGTAATTAATAAATTATATTATATAATGTAGGTTGAAAGGAGGGTAGGTGCATAAAATAATTAGATTTTGATTAATATGAATAAGCTGAATGCTGACTATTCAATATAATATATTAGTGATACACGGAATATTGTTGAGGAGGCTTAGCCTCCTTAGCCTCCTTTGACTAGCCGCCCCTGATATTTATATATATATATATATATATATATATATATATATATATATATATATATATATATATATATATATATATATATATATATATATATATATATATATATATATATATATATATATATATATATATATATATATATATATATATATATATATATATATATATATATATATATATATATATATATATATATATATATATATTAATATATATATATATTTATATATATATATATATATATATATATATATATATATATATATATATATATATATATATATATATAAATATATATATATATATTATAATATAATATCAGAAGACCTAACTGCTAATATTGGACTGTATAGCACGTAGTTAGTAAATGACGACGTTCACAGCCGCAAGACATAAAAAACAGTTTTTTAACATTTCAATGTTTCTGTAGTGCAAAAGTGCTTCAACTCATTCATAAAATCTGCAATTTTGGATGACCGGTTATTACTAAAAATTGATATAAAAGTAAACATATACACAGAAGATATATTCATATATCATTTGCAGTTTGTTTCATGTACGTATAGTGTGCTTCCATTATATAACCGTTTCCTACTTATGCCA
Source organism: Cynegetis impunctata (assembly GCA_030704885.1). NCBI lineage: Eukaryota > Metazoa > Arthropoda > Insecta > Coleoptera > Coccinellidae > Cynegetis > Cynegetis impunctata. The sequence continues at coordinate 36,294 of JARQZK010002343.1, read as the reverse complement.
ATACATACCTATTGTTGGCTATTTGTGATTAGGTACTTAATGATTGCCCAGAGGCGCCGATTTATAAAAAAAATTGGACCCTCGGGTCTTGCCCCTGGAAATTTTCTAAATTTTGGATCAAAAATATTTTTTTCAAGCATTTAAGAGTCATAAGGTCAACATTAGAACTATGATAACTTGACTCTTGATAACTCGACACTCCATGAAACTCGACAAGCCTAACACATTTATGAAAAACGAAACGGTATTTTACTGAAAAAGCAAATTTAGTTTACAGTAATAATAATGCCTATAGGCTATTACAGAGATGTGAATATATAGCTCTGAAAAGACTGAAATTATATTCAAATGAATCTTAAACTATCATCAGAAGAATGAACATAAAATATTGTTGTCGCACAATGATAGCACTTGATTAATAAGTGAAATAGCTAATTTCAGCTTACTTTGAAAGAGGCTCAGGGTTCTTTAAATAAAAACAATATCTCAAAGTTAGTGCTTTGAAAGTATTATAAAATAATAAATATAAAGATATTTAAGTATTTAAAAATAACTAATACATTACAATAGTAATATAGTAATCGGAACTAAACTAGTACTTATATTTCGAAACTGAATATTTAACATTCGTTTGTATTTAATTCTCTATTTTATAAATATTTATAAATAGTCCTATATTTTTATATGATTAAAATAAACAATACCAACATAATTTTATGATTTTACAAAGCATAATATACCTAACTAATAATTTTCTTAAATTAATTTTTTCAGGAGGCTCGGGTCCCCTCAGGCTCCTTGAAGTCAGCTCCACTGTGATTGCCTGTTTCCAGATATAGTCCTTTCTCAGTCTTTAATGTACACCAGGTTTTTTCATAGCTATGTGGGGGTTCTGGCGGTAAATTTCAAAAACTCTTCAACTATTTGCGAATTCTCAATTTCTCTGTTTGAAATACCTTTATTAATTTCGAACATTCAAACAACGTCAAATTTTATTTTCAGTATACAGCAGTGCTTGAAAATATAATGTGAATATAATTTACATATTTTAAAGTTGTAACTCAGTATGCCTTCACGTCGAGTTCGAAAAATAACGCTATGTCTATTTGCCTTGCCGCCTGAGTACAGAAATTACATTAAGTCAAGCTTGATCGCTTGCCAGGTTACGGTCCTGCTATCACATTACGTAAGAGAAATATTACAACCTCATTCAAACTGTTCGTAGTTGATTCATTTTATAATCAGTACCTTGAATGATAATGCGAGCGAGTTATAAGTATATAGTTAGTCTCCAGTGAAAACAGTTCATTAAAAGTATAAACTATCTGAAGTAGAATATTATAGTGCGTATTTTGGTAACTTCATTACAGTTACTCCGTCGCAAAATAATAAGATTCCGAGTATTATGGTCTGGTTCCAGAACTTTATGTTATTAGTGATCTTGAACTTCAGTGTTGGTACCGACGCTTATAATATTTTAGCAGTATTTACACACGAAGGGAAAAGTCACCAATGGATATTCGGTCCAATTGTCAAGGCACTAAGCGAAAGAGGACATAAATTGACAGTAATTTCACATATCAGCTTCAATGTTGTGAATGAAAATTACAAGGAGATAGTTTTGAATGACCCACAAAGTATAGGAAACGATGTATTAGACATAAATTCTTTGGCCTATATACCTCCGTGGTTAATTCAGCTAGTGAATGCACACCTACTGGTGAAGGAAGGGTTGACATCATGCAATCGTACTTTATCGAATAGATATGTTCAGGAGTTGTTCCAGACTGGAGATAAATTTGATCTTATATTCAGTGAATTCTTCAACAATGAATGTGTTCAAGCATTTGTGCATAAGTTCCAGGCACCCTTGGTGGGTGTGTCTAGCTCAACCATGATGCCCTGGCACAATGAACGGTTTGCAAATCCAGATAATCCCTCCTATATACCAAATAACCACTCATGGTTCTCTAATAGAATGGGTTTCCTAGAAAGGCTCTGTAATTTTCTGGTAGACTTATATTATAAAATGACGTATCGACTTTACGTAGGTGCCAATAAAGTTCTTCTCGAGAAACATTTGGGAACGCAGATACCAGACTTAAATGAAATGACCAAAAATTCCAGTCTTATTTTAGTGAACTCTCATTTCTCGTTTAGTTTTTCACGTCCTTTAGTTCCAGGAATTGTAGAAATTGGAGGAATACATATCCAACCACCAAAAAAACTCCCTAAGGTAAGTTCAAGAGATATGAGTCTATTTAAGAAAAAATTATGGTAGAAATATCTTTATTTCATGATGGATTATATGAAATATAATTATGTATGATGTTTCAATTTTGAATTTTTTCAAAGTGGGTTGAATTGATTTTCATTAACTTCCATGTGATTTCTTTTACATCGAAGAGAAATTCTTCTTCGAAAATAATTTGATAATATAGGAAGTAATCTTCGTACGTGAACAAGAAATTTATCATCAGAGATTAATTAATTGATTAATCAGAAGAATATATATTCACACAATGAAAAAACTATTCGAATGAATTCTACTCAGTTCGTTTCTATCTGACAAAAAATTTAAAAAAAAGTGTTTGCGAGTATTTTTCTCCTGTCCTATTTGAATACCCATTACGAATTCCATATGATAATACCGACCTAGTTAGCCTGGTCTTCAGGCTCGGTGTATAGCATTCGGGCAATCTCGAGTTCAAACTTAAGGGTCGACTAGTCTACCATTAGTTTCCCAAAGGCTTCTTAATTGTGTAACTGAGTTACCACTTGTTAATTTAAAATGGGAATGCTCTTTCGTTAATGCGATTGTCTAGTTATTTAGATTATGATTATGAAGATGCTGAGAATCCGTAGTAAATATTTGGCGTATTGATTATAGTTTTCTTTGATTACTGAAAGTTTTCTTACTAATGTTTCAGTTCAGATTTAGTCTTACTTTTCGCAACCATTTTCATTCATTTATTGAAAAATTCTGTTTAAATAATTTTTTATAAAATCCATGTCCAATTGTCTCAGAAAATTTGTGAAATGGTAAAGTATTTAAAACAAAAAATATTATGTTAAGTTCATGGATATACAACAGAAACTTTAAAAGTTCAATTCCTATCAATTGAAAATTTAATAGTCAAGTAAGGGGGTAGTTTTTTATCCGTTTCAGATGTCCAGGATAACGATTTTTGAAATTATTTGTAAATCTGATATATATATATATATATATATATATATATATATATATATATATATATATATATATATATATATATATATATATATATATATATATATATATATATATATATATATATATATATATATATATATATATATATATACATATATATATATATATATATATATATATATATATATATATATATATATATATATATATATATATATACAGTGGCGGATTTAGATATTTTCCGCTAGTAGGCTATTCAAATTTGGCCCCCCTACCTACCTCTACAATTCGATACCCTAATTCTCAATCATATTAATCAAATTTTTTTTGTCAATGAAATTATAATTTTATGATTGCTTAATACACCAACGTTTTTCTGTAATTAGTATGGCTGTGAACTAGGGAATCGAGGTGTCAGTTCCTAGATTATTTTCACAATCCAACGATTTAGGTAGGATTGCACAAGAAATATTTCTGAGAGAATGAAAGCTCAATCATGTACTACAACTACTAATAAGGCGGAGTAAGCTATACGTTAATACTACTTACTCAATAATGTACATTCGATAGACGTATTTAAACAATTTTTTTTTGCGTTGACTTACAGTTTAAACACAATGTATTCAATTATTATAACAATCTGGTTGATGGTGACAATGAAATTCAATTAATAAAGTTATTGAAGTTTTACCATACCTTTCCGCGCAATCTTCTATTCGCAAAAACATCATTCATATCGTCGTATGAAATCTTGTTCATTAGTTCTGGCTCTATGTACAAAAGTGCTAAGGCGTTCAGCTTTTCTTGGCTCAAGGTATGTCTCACAAAAAGAAGCAAAATTCACATTTTCCAGTTCAAAAATTAACTACCAGGTAGATTCGCAAGTGCTTTCAGCTCAAAAATAGCGGGAAGTTACAGGGACGGCCAAAAGGGTAGACCGTTGTTCAGATGTTTTGAAATTTTTTCGAAAACGATATCTTCCGAATGTATCTTCCGATTTTTATTCTCTTTGAGTCAATCGACGCAGTTCGATAAGGAAGAGACCTGAGTGTATACAGCCATACAGATATTAGAATACAGATCGAAATTTTGGTCACAAATTTGCCGCCCCTAAAATCTGCCGCCCTAGGCTCCAGCCTACTCAGCCTGCTGAGTAGGCTAGAGTAGGTATATATATATATATATATATATATATATATATATATATATATATATATATATATATATATATATATATATATATATATATATATATATATATATATATATATATATATATATATATATATATATATATATATATATATATATATATATATATATATATATATATACCTTCATATGTGAATGACCTAAATCTGGTGAATATTGACTTTCTCATAGTCACTTGGTGAATGTCCGAAATAGGTGCTAAATAATATATTTATTTCTGACTAACATAAAACACCAAAAAGGTGAGTTAACTTTGCTGCCTGTTTTTCTGCGAGGAGTGACCAAGAACTTAAAACAAACTGTACCTACATTCTGAATGCGTAAAGAAAATAACAATATTTAAAAACCTACTTAATTATGCAGTACATTCTATTTATATTCTATTCCAACAACAACCACTAATATCTGTACGACCACGGTTGACATCCGCCACTTGTATTCGTACAGTATCACATATTTGAGCAGAAGAAAATTTTTTTGTGAGGTTCCTAACATTTTTGTTCCTTGCATTAGAAGATTTTCTTTCACGGTCGCTCTTTTTATAGAAATTAACTCGTGTTTTTCAGTCAGAACTTGATGTGAATACGTGGTTGATTGAAGGTCCTCTTCAATATTTCTTAATTAGTAACAGAATACTATCTACCGGTTTCTCCTGGTTTTAAAGGTACAATGAAATTCTCATCATCATTAATTTTCAAAATTTCGAAACGTTTTAATCGTCTGTAATCCAAAGGTGAGATGCTTTTAGTTTCAGCAGAAACCACTTCAGAAAGTATTTTAGAGTACTTTTTTTGAAAAAAAAATAATTGCATCATTGTATGAGACTGACAAAGCTGACTCCTCTCATATATATATATATATATATATATATATATATATATATATATATATATATATATATATATATATATATATATATACAACGTTTCAATATTTTGGAAGCTAATTCTAGACCTCAAAATTAGTAAAAAGGTTCATATAGACATGGGTCCGCAAATGAGTGGAATATATATACAGGGTGAGTCAGTTTTTTGTAGCAGGGCTTTACCATCTTGTGAAATACATTTTTTTATGATGGAAATTTTATATAAACATATATGCTCACGAGCTTCCATTCTGATATACAGTGTGCCAAAGTTTTATATTTTTCTGTTTTTTTCTAAGTTTCCTCCTATAATTTTCAATTTAATTGAATGAAATTTGGCACACCTGTTTCACTTTAATAGCTCAATATTTGGAGCTATTGAGCATTTTTGAATACCTACAAGGTGATACAGTTTTAGGGGTCGTAACCAATTCAACCCTCTCGAACTTTTATGCGTGCCGCCTCTGCTTCCAATGCAACATCAATTCTAATTCTCTCTTTATTTTGGATACTTTTTGCTCTCTTGTATGTTTTTCGAAAATCGCATGAATGTCGAGATAAATGCCAAAAAGAATTGACTTGTGATGAAACACACTTTATTTGACATTTATTAGTTAATGATTAAAAAATTTCTGATTTGAAATTTGGTTAACATATCACTTTTCAATAACTCAATATTTGGGGCTATCAAGCAATTTTGAATACCTACAGGTGATACACTTTTAGGGTCGTACCTAATTTAGTCCAGTGAATAGAGGAGGATTACCTTACAAACGGTCCGGTAGTTTTGAATATTTGATATGGTGTCGAGGAGTAGGTATTTGAAATGCAAAAAACACAATTTTTCTCGTTCTTTTCTTGCCGCCAGATTGAATGAACCGAAAAAAAATAGGAACTCTCTTCTGATTTTTGGCATTTATCTCGACATCCATGCAGTTTTCGAAAAACATAAAAGAGAGCAAAAAGTATCCAAATTGAAAAGAAAATTAAAATCGATGATTCATTGGAAGCAGAGGCGGCACGCATAAAAGTTCGAGAGGGTTGAATTGGGTACGACTAACAAAAGTGTATCACCCTGTAGGTAGTCAAAAATGTTTAATAGCCCCAAATCTTGAGCAATTGAAGTGAAATAAGTGTGCCAAATTTCATTCAATTAATACGAAAATTATAGAAGAAAACTTAGAAAAAAACAGAAAAATATAAAATTTGGCACCCTGTATATCTGAAGCGAAGCTCCTTAGCATATATATATATATATATATATATATATATATATATATATATATATATATATATATATATTATATATATATATATATATATATATATATATATATATATATATATATATATATATATATATATATATATATATATATATATATATATATATATATATATATATATATATATATATATATATATAATAAGTTAGGAATGAAAAAACACAACTCTCACAACTCCAAAGGTTTTTAAATGTTTATTTTGTTAATAGCTACCGGTTTCGCGAAATTTCCTTCGCATCCTCAGGCACAGAGGGAGTGGACCACAGGGGTCAAATTCAAGACATGTCAAACTTTGTGTGTTAAAAATTAAAATAAGCATAATATAAAATGGAAGTTTTGGATGGATACAATAATGGGTAGTTTAAATATAAAACAAATATAAGCATATACAAAATACAAATAACAATGACATTCCCATGCGGACATTAGTAAAATTTTTAGAATTTACTAATGTCCGCATGTGAATGTCATTGTTATTTGTATTTTGTATATGCTTATATTTGTTTTATATTTAAACGACCCATTATTGTATCCATCCAAAACTTCCATTTTATATTGTGCTTATTTCAATTTTTGACACACAAAGTTTGACATGTCTTGAATTTGACCCCTGTGGTCCACTCCATCTGTGCCTGAGGATGCGAAGGAAATGTCGTGAAACCGGTAGCTATTAACAAAATAAACATTTAAAAACCTTTGGAGTTGTGAGAGTTGTGTTTTTTCATTCCTAACTTATTAAATATAAACTCACATAGGGATTTTATCACTTCATATATATATATATATATATATATATATATATATATATATATATATATATATATATATATATATATATATATATATATATATATATATATATATACATATACCGGGTGTTGAAAAACAACGTTTCAATATTTTGGGAGCTAATCCTAGACCTCAAAATAAGTAAAAATTCATATAAACATGGTTCCGCAAATGAGCCCTTTTGAAGATATGAGCGATTCTCGGATTTCAAAATATTAACTACTAATAGCGCAACCAAATACGATAAATTACAGAAGATATTCGATTAATTTTTGACATCTAGTATTTCACCCAAGATGTTTCATATAACAATCGTCCATTTCAATGCAGGAAGTACATCGTCACATAAAGGTATTACTTTTTCGAAAAGACCTGGTTGTGTTCGGATAGTTTCACAGAATAGTTTAATCCGAAGTTGCAACTCTTCGATGTTATTTACTGACGTTGCATACTCTAAACGTTTCAAATAACCCTAAATACAAAATTCCAAAGGATTCAAATCGGGAGATCTAGCGGGCCATGGCACTGGGCCTCCTCGTCCTATCCATCATCTGGGAAATATTTTATGCCGGCTGTGATTTTTTCGTGAACCAACTGAAAAACATTTCGATTGTAAGTTCGTGAACAAATCGAATATCATATTTGATTGCTGTAGTAGTGAATTTGAAAACCGAAAATCACTTATATCTCCAAAGAGGCTCATTAGCGAACCTATGTTTATATGAAATTTCATTCTTATTTTGAGGTCTATAATCAGCTCCCAAAGTATTGCAACGTTTATTTTTGAAAGCCTATATATAAATATATATATATATATATATATATATATATATATATATATATATATATATATATATATATATATATATATATATATATATATATATATATATATATATATATATATATATATATATATATATATATATATTTATATTATGTATGTGTATATATATATATATATATATATATATATATATATATATATATATATATATATATATATATATATATATATATATATATATATATTGTGTATATATATATATATATATATATATATATATATATATATATATATATATGGGGTGTTCCAGAATAACGTCAAAAAAACATTTCAATTGTAAGTTCGTGAACTAATCGAATATCATATATGATTGCTGTAGTAGTTAATTTGAAAACTGAAAATCACTTATATCTCCAAAAAGGCTCATTTGCGAACCTATGTTTAAATGAAATTTCTTTCTTATTTTGAGGTCTATAATCACCTCCCAAAGTATTGCAACGTTTATTTTTGAAAGCCTTTATATATATATATATATATATATATATATATATATATATATATATATATATATATATATATTAATGCAGTGAGCTGAATACACTTGTGTATAAAAAATTATTAATATAAAAAACTTTGTATAGAGTGTATAAATCAATTTTATTTATTTAAATTAGCAGAGCGCTTTCGACATATTTGTCATCTTCAGTGCCACCTGAAAGTAAAAACTCTAATTGAACTAAATATTATGTAATTAAATTTATGTTAATAAAATTGGTTCTGAAATTTGGAAAAAGGTTCATCAATTTAGAGTACTCACTTTGTCAGGTTACAGGAAGGTATCAACAGAAGAAACAGAAACAAGACATAAAACACACATCGGTTAAAATATTGAGGATTCATCCAGTGACTCAATACATGGTAAATAATATAATAAATTAATAAAATTGGACATGCGGACTTGTCTTCGCAATTGCCTATCAGTCAACGTCAAATAAACAACACACCAACCCAAGGCAGTAAAACAAACTAGATAATGAAAACTAAGACGACAACCTGACAAAACAAATTTAAGGTTAATGAAGGAAAATCGTGAAAAGATCTAAAGCAAACTTTTATGGAGAGGAGTGAAATCCCTGTCTAGTTTTACCTGAGAATTTAAACAAAGATCATTACTAAGACGTTCTTTGGAAATCTCCAGTTCTTCAAACAAATCCAGTCTAAGAAAATTTCTGTCACTAATTTGGTGTAAAATTCTAGAGTTGCTATCTGGACTGAAATTATGATTATTAAATTTTAAATGATTACCGAAAGATGAAGTATCTGGCTTTTTTAGGTGTTCATTAATACGAGTTATAAGAGGCCTACAGGTTCGGCCTATATAGGAAGCAGAACAATCAGAACAGTTAAGCCTATAAACACCACTCTTTTTAAGTTTGTTAATTTTATCTTTGGAATTAACTAACAAGTCACTCAACCTGTTGCAAGACTTAAGGGAAATTTTTTTATCCGGAATGATTTTTTGTATAAATTTAGAAATGTCATTACACAAGTTCAGATCAAAAAAGGGCATGGAAAAATATTTGTAAGTAGGGGAAACATCAGAAGTAGCGCTAAAGGCTTGTTTTCTGTCCCTTCTGTATTTGAATTTATGAATTAACTTATTGATTATTGAAGATTGATAGCCATTGTTAACAGCAATTTGCTTTATAATGTTCACTTCATCCCTAAATTTAGCTTGGGTTAAAGGAGTATTTGAAAGTCTATTGACGTAACAATTGAAGGCAGCCATTTTATGTTGCATAGGGTGATTGGAATTGGACGGGATCACATGGTCTGTCTGAGTAGGTTTCCTATAAATCGAGAACTCCAATTTATTGCTAGTTTTTGTAATAGTTAAGTCCAAAAAATTCAGCTGATTATCAGTTTCTATTTCCAAAGTGAATTTTATTTTTGGATGTAAATTATTGAGGGAGTTCAGAATCTCGTGTGCATCCCCAGTATTGCCCTCGATGAAAACCAAACAATCATCCACATAACGGTACCATTTTCAGACCTTTTTAATTTTATCAACAATAAATGAACTCTCCAAATTCTCCATAAAAATGTCAGCCAAAAAGGGAGACAAAGGATTCCCCATTGCTAGACCTTCAGGTTGATGGTAGAATTTATTATTAAATGAAAAGAAGTCTTGAGAAATACAAAATTTCAACAAAGTTAATAAATCTGTTTTTGTGTCTGATAACATATATTATATATATATTTATATATATATAATATATATATATATATATATTTTTATGTATATTTTTATATATATATTTATATTTAAATATATATATATATATATATATATATACATATATATTATATATATATATATATATATATATATATAAATATATATATATATATATATATATATATATATATATTATATATATATATATATATATATATATATATATATATATATATATATATATATATATATATATATTTATGTATAAATATATATATATATATATATATATATATATATATATATATATATATATATATATATATACTGGGTGTTCCAGGGTAACGTCAGAAAATTTCGAGGGGTTATTCTTTAAGACATTTTGAGAAAAAAAGTTCTTATGAAAGTAGGTCCGCGAATGCTTCCTCGCCGAAATGCAGGGTGTTGAAATTTGAAAAAAATATGTAATTTTTTTTAATATCTTGTGAACTCCGAATGCTATCAAGATGAACTTTAGAACAGTGTTATAACTTCTCAAGCTCTATAAACTGCTGTTGGAATTTCTCCCAAAACTTTCAAGAAGCGGAGAAAAGAGGGGTACCGTGGGTTTCATTCAACCTTATTTTAAAGGGAGGTCATTATTTGTATAATGACAGTTTTGGAAGAAATTTCAATAGTAGTTTATATACAGTGTTCCGAAGTTCATCTTGATAGCGTTCGTTTTAGAAGATATTATAAAACACCTGAAAAAGACTTACATTCATTGGAACTTTATTTCTTAAAATGTCTCAAAGAATAACTCCTCGAAATTTTTTGACGCTATTCTGGAACACCCTATATATATATATATATATATATATATATATATATATATATATATATATATATATATATATATATATATATATATATATATATATATATATATATATATATATATGAAAAACTTGGTTCTCGGGATGAACCGCGTAAAAGATTGGAAAAATCTCGACGTTTCGGCTCCTTTTGCGAAGCCATCTTCAGGAGAATCAGAAGGGAAAATAATTCAGATACGTGGCCTCAATCTGCCTACTCCACGAATCGAATTAGGAGGAATCGGAAATAATACGATTGCGTGGTCTCAACCTGCCTACTCCACCAACCGTACTGCTTCCTGTCAACTCTGAAGTCTCAACCTGCCTACTCTTCAGAGTCAACTGACGGGCCGATCGTCGCGTGGCCGTATTTATACGGAAGGGGGGCGGGTACTCCATTGGCGTAGTTATTGACGTAGTATTGACGTCAATGGGGTATTCACGCACGGTATCAGTGCGGGATGCGCTCCGATTGGGTGTGACACGGCGACCACTGAGATGCGGCTTCCATGCTGATGGGAGTCTGAGACTGTCATCTCTGGTGTTCAAACAATTTGGACGCTTTTCTATTTCTACAGCTTCACGAGAAATTCGGGATTTGAAAGATCGGACGGGATTTGATATGTGTTGTAACCGTTCTGTAATAGTATATGTTTTAGAGTCTTGAGTTCTGATTCACGGTGTTCGTCGTCAGATAGTCGAATGGAGCGGTAGATTAGGGTATTAACTACGGAGTTAAGTTGAGAGGGATGGTGGTGAGACTGGGCGTTCAGATAACGGTTTGTATGGGTGGGTTTACGATAAACTGAATAGGAGAAGCCTTGGGATGGAAGTTTTTTGACCATGACATCGAGGAATGGCAGAGACCCATCGTTTTCCACTTCCATTGTGAATTGGATACTTGGATGTATGCCATTCAAATGATTCAAGAAGTGGAGCACCGAGTCTCCGCCATGGGGCCAGATCGCAAAGACATCGTCTACATAACGTAGCCAGCATGATGGTTTAAGGTCGAATGACGAGAGAGCTTGGGTTTCGAAATGTTCCATGAAAATGTTGGCTATGACAGGGGAGAGAGGGGATCCCATTGGGGCTCCCTTAATTTGTCTGAAGAAATTGCCCTGAAAGATAAAGTAAGTGTTGGCCATGCAGTGTTTGATCAGGGATAGGTTGTCTGGGGATATTTCATGTTTCGTGTCTAGGATGGAAAGTGTTTCTTCGATGGGGATATTTGTGAATAAGGAGACAATATCAAAACTAACAAGGAGATCAGTTGGGGTAATATCAATGAGGAGTTCTATGAAGTGAAAAGAGTTTTTTACGTATGACTGGGTTTGTTCGGCAAGGGGTTGAAGGGTTTTGGCGAGATATTTCGCAAGAGGATGTGTTGGACAATTGTAAGCGCTGACAATGGGTCGAAGTGGAATATTAGGCTTGTGAACTTTGGGTAGACCATAAATTCGAGGGGTTCTTGAAGATTTTTCTCTTGGGATTAGAGACTTTTTTATTTCAGCTGGCAGATTCGATTGGTTGATACGAGATTTTGTGGTTTTCTCCAGGTATGTTGTCGGGTCATGAGGGATACGCTTATAGTCAGGGGTGTCAAGAAGATTGGACATTTTATCGAGGTAAGAAGAAGTGTTAAGAATGACAGTGGCATTGCCTTTATCGGCTGGGAGGACGACTAGATTTTGGTCATTGTAAAGTTCTTTCTTCTTCTGTTTGGGAGATGATAGTTTCTACAGAGATATATATATATATATATATATATATATATATATATATATATATATATATATATATATATATATATATATATACATATATATATATATATATATATATATATATATATATATATATATATATATATATATATATATATATATATATATATATATATATATATATATATATATATATATACAACAACAACAAAGAACTTAGTCGCGGGAAAATATTAAACAAGTAGAGCAGAATTATCGGTATAGCCCGCTTATATGGAAGCAGCCGTTGACACGTGTTTCGGACTCTTTGGTCCTCATCAGAACGGCGTAGCCAAGCATTGGATTGAAAACTTGGAGATGAAAATAGCACAACAAACGAAATCCCCTGTTACGGAAGACAATCACACATTTGTGGCTTATTGTTTGAACTCTCCGGTTTGGGAGATTTGGTCAAACTTTGCCACGGAGGCGATTAATGCCATCCGCGAGATCTCAGACCGAGTAAATATACAACAACAAAGAACTTAGTCGCGGGAAAATATTAAACAAGTAGAGCAGAATTATCGGTATAGCCCGCTTATATGGAAGCAGCCGTTGACACGTGTTTCGGACTCTTTGGTCCTCATCAGAACGGCGTAGCCAAGCATTGGATTGAAAACTTGGAGATGAAAATAGCACAACAAACGAAATCCCCTGTTACGGAAGACAATCACACATTTGTGGCTTTCGGTGATATTCGGTTTTCAAATTAACTACTACAGCAATCAAATATGATATTCGATTTGTTCACGAACTTACAATTGAAATGTTTTTCAGTCGGTTCACGAAAAAATCACAGCCGG
>JARQZK010002343.1:0-20000 GCA_030704885.1 Cynegetis impunctata | reverse complement strand
AAACATATGGAAATAAGATGGAGATACATTTAACTATATATTGTATGTCTTGATTGTGCCGGCTTCATTTGTTCAGTATTTCGTCTGAAGTTCTTCCGAAAGAATGAGTTGTGTTGTGTTCCTTTTGTTGATAGTGATATCGTCTGTATTTAGTTTCAATATTTTAGGATTATTTCCATATCCCGGTAAAAGCCATATGGATGTTATATTACCACTTATGGAAGAATTAGCAAATAAAGGTCATAATATTACCGTTTTGAGCCATTATCCGAGAAAAGAACCTATAAGAAATTATAAAGATATGAGTATGCTGGGAACAATGCCCCTTCTTTTCGAAACACTGGAGCCAAACAAAAATACATTTATTTACTCTAGATTACAGAACATGTACCTTGGATTCATGGTCACATTCAAAAACGCCGAAAATATGTGTTTAACTGCTATTAAGAGCGAAGCGTTTAATGAACTTATTCACTCAGAAGAAAAATTCGATGTTATTATTTACGAAACATTCAGCAGCGACTGTATTCTTTCAATAAATGAAAAGTTTGGTGCACCGGTCGTTGGATTCACTACTTCTACTTTTTTACCATGGTTGGATGTAAAATTCGGAATATTAAATAATCCAAGTTATATTCCTTCTATGTATTTGGACCACTCTAATAAAATATCATTTTTGGAAAGGGTTGAAAATACTGTGATTCAATTAACACATTCTTTAGCATACAAATATATGCGATGTAGAAGAGATGACCAGATTATAAGGAATCATTTTAGCGAACGAAATAAGTCTATTGTGGATCACGGGAAGAGTGTTAGTTTGTTACTGATAAATACGCATCATAGTTTAAATTTTCCAATACCCTTACCTCCAAATATTATAGAAATTGGTGGTATTCATATCGCAAATTCGAAGCCTCTACCTAAGGTGAGTTTTATTCTGAAATTTAACCTAATTTTTTAACACTCATTTATACAAAACTAGGATGAAATTCGTATTATGTTGATTCAAGAATTGCACGATACAAAACTAAAATGAATTGAATATCGTCAAAATTATTGGGCTCATTGAAAAAAAAACCCAAAATATAATATACCTGATCATTTATAGTAACACTTCACGCGTGCAAAATTATTTAATATTCTATCAAAGTTTCATGAAGCAAAAAATCCAAGCACTATTTTTATTGAATTTCTGATACAAAATAAAATCTAGTTTGATTTCTTGCCATTTGAGCACAAATTGGGCACAAATTGTACCGAGTTGAAAATAATCAGAATTTTTTAT
Source organism: Cynegetis impunctata (assembly GCA_030704885.1). NCBI lineage: Eukaryota > Metazoa > Arthropoda > Insecta > Coleoptera > Coccinellidae > Cynegetis > Cynegetis impunctata. The sequence continues at coordinate 18,712 of JARQZK010002343.1, read as the reverse complement.
TAAATCAACATATCAAGGGCCTTAGTATAATGCAAAATTATATTAAGAAATCAAAATTAATTTAAAATTTAAGTAAATTTGAAAAGAAGTAAGATATCCTAAATGAATAATTAAATCAATGTTGACATTTATACATAATACTTTGGTAATTTTGTTTGAAAACAATTTTGAGAAATTTAATCAGCAAAATGCACTTACTCTAATATTAAAGTAAAATTAATAGCTATTATATAATATATATATATATATATATATATATATATATATATATATATATATATATATATATATATATATATATATATATATATATATATATATATATATATATATATATTAATACCTATTATAGAATTGAGAAGTGCGAATGACAATTGATATTTCAATCTTCAAATATGTTCTTCCATTTTAGAAATTAAATTAAAGTGTGTGTTGGTGATTTCGATTTAAATGCTTTCATTTCATATGATCATTTAAACATTTTCGAAAACCAGACACGTATTTTTGAAAGTTTTGTTTGCAAAATCTACAAATTTTCGCAGTCGTGCTCACTTTTTCGGACATAACTCGGAAATTAGTAATTATACAAACTGGAATGATATTTCGAATGAAAAATCATCTTGCTGTCTTCATATTGTATTACAATAGTTAAGCCTCAAAGGATAATTGGTAGTTAGGAAATTGAGAAATTGTAGTTCAAACGTGACCACGTTCTGTAAGTAGAGAATAGAATATAAGGTATAATAGACCAATAAGTAAAATAAAGGTTTTTTTCAAACCTTGTGCTACCAAGGGTTAAATATTTGGTATTTTATATTCTTTCCACGTATAATGAAGTTCCAAATAGATCTAACGGTCTACATTACAGATCCTTACAACATGCATGACCCAGAAAAATGAACACATATTTTCACACTTATTTTTGTATAAAAGTACAAATACAAATGACAACAATCAGAAGAGACATGAAACTAATATCGGGACTGAACAACTGACAGTTCAGTTGGATGGCAAATGGATACTTAATGAATTCTTCGAAGAATTGGGCTACATTTTTCTACAGTCACTGACCTGTAGGACAAATTGTTTTTGTTCCTTATCTCTGGTTAGCAGGTCAATGAAGTCTTGCATGAATTTCACGCTCCTTTCGGTGCGCCGTTAACAACATCACTACTGGACTTGACAATGTTGATCCCTTCTTATATTGTTCATTTTCATTCCGAAGTTTGGGATCATCCTTCAAGAAATCGGTTTCAATCCTAAAACAAGGAGAGCAATTAATAGTATCAAGTGAAGTAAGACCCCCGCGTAAGCGGGTAATTGCTTCAATTGAACTTTCATATTTACACACTTTGTACTATATAAACCACTTGCAGAACTGTCAAGTCTTGTAGCCATTACAAATTTTTCATCATCGGACAATGTTGGATCAAAAAGCCATCTGCTTGTACTAATGTTATTTCAACCCCAATCATACATCCTGGACGTCAATTTTGTCTTTTTCTTTGTAGAAATTTTTTGTCTTCTTTAATGGTTCACTTCGCAAGTGCTTCTTGATGTGCAATGTCAAAAAGATCATCTAGTGTGGATGTGTATTTTGCTAATTTGGACTTTGTTGATCATTTCTTTTAGAAGAATTTTTCCAATTCTCCTACAGGATTTCTAAATTACTCAAAATGTTACTCTCAAGTTTAGTTGGTATTGGGGAATTTTCCCAGAAAATATTCACATCACGAATAATTAACCTAATTTTATCTTTATATATATAATAAATTTACAGTACCAATATTGAAAAGAAAAATGGGGTTGAGAGAACTTGACGCTTTGACGGCCACTTAACACGTAATTTCATGTAACATATAATACGCTAAAGATTATGATTTGAATTTTGAAGCGTTACAACAGATGTGAATGCTAGTTTCTCTGAAATTAAAAGCACACTCGAGTTGAAAAAGGCAAAGGTTTACATTTCTAAAGCAATATAAAAACACTAAAAAACAATACCACAAGAATACTGACTACTCTGTCCAAATTCTTGGTGAGAACTAGTTAAAAATCTTGGAGATTCCTTGCTACTCTCGGTTTACTAGAGACCTCTTTCTGCGCCATTTGGCTCCTTGATAAAAAGAGGTTGTTAGGAACTGTACAAAGCTCAGTGATATTATTTCAAAGATGCATAATATAATTCTTGAGATTTATATTACTTGTGTCAAATCATTTTTAACCCACTTGATATCTATATGTCTAATATTGGATTAAAAAATCATAACTTGTAACAAAATGTCTGAATGTAAATAACACTTGAAACTTGAGAAAAAGAAAACAAATAAAAATATAACATTCAAGAACAATTGGTGTTGCATAATTGTTTATTCTTGTCATATACATTACATACTTTTGAGACCTGATCACGTTTTTCACTAAAAATGCATAACTGAGATTGAATTCTCGCACATCACTTGGTGAAACATCATAAAGAATAAAGTATAAACTTTAAAATAAAAACACTTGGCTTATGTTTCACAATATAAAAAAAAAAATTTTTAGATACTGTACTTAGCAGTAATAAAAAGTCGACATGTTTCGAGCTATGAACTCATTATCAAGACTGACAACACTCTCCTGTTGTGTTCAAATGAACTTGAATTTCATAAAGTATATTATATTTATGACTCATATTTAATATCGTGAATCGATAACAATTCCAGTGTATAATAATACTGACTTTGTTGAAAAATATTTTTCAATCGAAGAAGTGTATAAGTATATGGATCGTAAATATGTGGATAATATTGAATATTTTATCAAATTTCAGATAAATTGAATCTCTAAAGTCATAATCTGTTTTGTATATCTTAGTGCAGCAAGAACTGAATCCATTCTTAAAAAAAAATTAAAAAGATAACTTAAATTGCTACCTTCTATACAATTTCAAATTTGACATTCTAATACAAAATTGCCGATGAAAAGGGTAGGTATAGTTTCAATCGAGGTATCAATATTATTTTTTAGCCTAATCAAGAATTGAATGTCAGGATACCGAAAAGTACAATAGAGCTCTGGATCTCAATGTCAAACTGCTATAATTTATACTCATATATATATATATATATATATATATATATATATATATATATATTTATATATATATATATAATTCTATTTATATATATATATCAGTGGCGGCTCGTGAGGTTTTGGTTTGAGGAGGCTACAAGAGGTGTTAAAAATACACCATAGGCGAAAATGTTTAGGATTTCCAAGGTCAAGCGCGCCTTATAATTTAAAGAAAATCAAAGTAAAACAAGTACCCTAAGCTATTAATTTGTTTTCACTTTCGAGTGTCTACCTTGAGACCTACAACTCCTATTTACAATATTCACAAAAACTCTTCTCAGCCAATTAATCAATTCATCTATTCATCAAATTTTTTTCTCTTTCACAAAATAGGTACCTACCTACCTACTTAACGAATTTGTTAACAGCTGGTGAGAGCAAATAAAAAGTTATATACTTTTGAAGATTAGCGGGATTCTGCGATCTTTAACGTTAGCAAAATGATCTATAATATCCTCATAAAATTTTTTGTCTTTCGCCAAAAGTTTTACCAATTCCTTTTCAATAGACAACAAACTAATATTTTTCAAACAATCCTAGCTCATTGAATTTCGTAAATAAGTTTTAATTCTCTTAAGAGTGGAAAACGAGCGCTCTACGGAAGCCGATGTCACCGGGATAGAAACAATTAGACATAAAAGTTCATAAACTTGGGGTAAATCTTGATTCAAATCATTATCAAAAAGATATTTAATAGTCCTCACATGATTTTCATTTTGCCCCAAAATTTCATTGTCATTATAAACAACACACAGTTCTCTTTTTATGGCCACCTCATCAAAAAAAGTGTATTTTCGATGTAAATTTTCCAAAAGGTTATCTGGAAAATTAGCCGAAAATCCGGTAAACAAATTTTTATTGAGTAAGTCGAAGAAATGCAGTTCTTTCAAATCAGAGAACCTTATTTCTACTTGACCCCTAATAGGATCCAAAATTTCAATATATAATTATGCTTTATTATGAAGCTCCATAACTGAATTTCTTTCGTTTTGGGCTAAATTGAGTCGTATCATCAGTAGTTTGAAATACAGAAAATAGTTTTTTTAAATAAACTTCTGCACGAAATTCTGAAATTTTTTCCAAAAGAAACTTGAGCCGATTTCGTGAGTAAATTACATCTAAACCCTTGTGCTGTAAGATTTGAAAAACTATTTCTGTTTGTTCAAAAATTAATTTAAAGATGTTTAAAAAATATATAAATTCCTTATCTTGTAAGTAGGATATTAATCCGCGTGCTGTATTTAAAGTTACTTTATCGGTGAAAAATTCCTCACTTTCAACTAGGTATAGAATTAAATCCTCAAATCCTAAGCGGCCCCAAACAGAGACATTTTCACTAGTAAAAAGTAAACACTGCCAACAAAATAATTTATTTTTTACCTGTGGTCCGGTTAGGCAAGGATGTCTCCCATAATTCCTTGTATTAAAACCGCGGTTTTGTTGTCTGTTACGCTGCACCAAATTGTTTAATTCAGGGGTAAGTCGCAATGTTTTTATCAAAACTTTATCCTCATAACTTAGTGCACTAAAGTTATGGGATAACAAATATCCACTAAGTCACCATAGAAATTTTTGAAATTAACTTCAGTAACCAAACTCATTTTAAAACAATACGAGAGCAATATAAGTAAACACGCTGCTGTTTTCGGCCATCAGTAACTACGATCACACTACGATTCAATTAATGCTTTCCAACGAATTCACTCGATGTCACGCGAAATTATATAGTTGTGATTGGTCGACATTGTATGAGACTGGGTTCCTATCGGTGTTGCCATTTACATGTGTTTTTCTTTTCTATTGCAAGGAAGTATTAATTCGGAGTATTTGCACCGTTGTTTGCTTTTCTGTGGCAGGCATAATGAACGTTGAGAATATACCTTTCTAAGCCTCCGCAGCGTTGCCACAGATCTTGAAATGAATGAAATGCAGTAAATGTAAATACCTTCTATCTTAATTAATAAATTATATTATATAATGTAGGTTGAAAGGAAGGTAGGTGCATAAAATAATATGATTTTGATCAATATGAATATGCTGAATGCTGACTATTCAATATAATATATTAGTGATGCACGGAATATTATTGAGGAGGCTTAGCCTCCTTAGCCTCCTTTGACTAGCCGCCCCTGATATATATATATATATATATATATATATATATATATATATAATATATATATATATATATATATATATATATATATATATATATATATATATATATATATACTATATAAAAATATTTAACTAGTCAAAGATGTTAGTAATCATTAAAGTACAATATAAACAGATTACGATTGTATAACAAACAACATGCATCAAAACAAAAAAATTAATCCAACAATACCAATCACACACAACTAAAATTCCTCCATAGCATCCTCTCACCACTTTTTTCATCATCTTCACAACCTGCAACCAATCATCAACACATCTACAAAATAATTTTTTCTAGAATTGTTGTAGCCTTGACTATAGTTTAATTTACGTGTTATGCCTTTTTAAAAACATTACGTGGGTAAGGATATCTGTGGTGTTCCTTAACATCTAATATTAGCAAACTCGATTTCTGACATTGGACTGAGTAGCGCGTGATAATTAGGTACCTGAAAAGATGGCAACAACCGCAAAAAAATTAATTACTATAGTTGTCCGGTTTTTGGTTTTTCAAATTTGATAAAATTCATTAATAAAACCTGTTTTTCGATCTTGAATGCCCTGCTATTGCTGATAGTAGGTGAACAAATATGAATATATATATATATATATATATATATATATATATATATATATATATATAAATATATATATATACATATATATTATATATATATATATATATATATATATATATATATATATATATATATATATATATATATATATATATATATAATATATATATATATATATATTATATATATTATATATATATATATATATATATATATGTATATATATATATATATATATATATATATATATATATTATATATATATATATATATATATATATATATTATATATATATATATATATATATATATATATATATATATATATATATATATATATATATATATATATATATATATATATATATATATATATTTGTGAATATAAGGGCTGTGATGTCTACGAATGTTAGAGTAGTGAAACGATACATTCTGTTTTGTTCAAGCTTAAAATACTCCTTACTCATTAAAAAAATTTGAATATAGTTTCAATTCCTCATATCGTGCTGTATATAATGAATTATTTTCTCAAAATCTCATGAAAATGATAATATTATGTTTTGCATAAAATTTGAATTTATTCTTGTTATAATTCGACTGATTTGTTTTTCATTTTTATTTTTCTGTCGTCCATATTTCTGATAACAGTAGTTCAAGTAAGAAGTTTCCACAAAGACAATAATAATTCAGTTTAACGGTATATACGAAGAATCTTATAAACTGTTGAACATTTAATGATCACAGTAAATAAGTAGAAAAACGAATCCATCTTTTTGTTCACTTATTTCATGATTGTACAAAATCAGTTTTTTTCATTTCGCAAGACAAAAATTTGATCTCTATACTATACTCCTTTGATTTGAGATAATGTGAGCATCATTGAATTAAATGAACTCATTGGTGGATATATTTTCTTTCTGATGATGAAGATGTAACAAAATCATTAAAAGTAATGCAAATATTTGTGTTGATAACATGTATATCAAATTGATGTATTCGACAAAGATGTGCGGATAAGAAAGTCTATAGTCCTCTGACGACTTCTAAAACCAGATTCTCCAGTTCACTCTTAAGTTCCTACGTATATTGACCGCGATTAGGAACCTCCCAGCAACCTGGATATAAACAATCATGAAAGAAATAAGAGTATCGATCTGTTTATGTGTTGTGTTGTATTTCGTATCACCAGTGCAGTGTTATAAAATTTTGGGTCTTTTACCATATCCCGGTAAAAGTCATATGGATGTCATACTTCCTTTAATGAGAGAATTAAGTAAAAGGGGCCATGAAGTTACTGTAATTAGTCAGTATCCTTCAGATGTACCTATACCGCGATACAGAGATTTGAGCCTCAGAGGATCGGTGCCTCTCCTATTTGAAGTAGAGCCGACTAACAATTTGAATAGTATCGTCTCCAGAATAGTCTACATGTATTTCGATGTGGTGGATATGGGATTCATTGCAGATCAGTATTGCGAAGCTGCATTCAGAAGTCAGGTTGTGAAAAATTTGTGGAAGTCAAACGAAACCTTCGATCTAATTATTCACGAACCATTCTCGAGCGACTGTTTGTTGGCTCTAAATGAAAAATTCAAATTGCCTATTATAGGAATAACAACAAGTGTGATGCTTGCCTGGAATAATGGAAGGTTTGGAAATCCTGATAACCCCAGTTATATTCCAACGTTATTCATGGAATATTCGGATAGAATGAATTTCTTCCAAAGGGTAGAAAATACGATAGTGAGTTTAAGTCATAACATGTGGTACAGAAAAAAACAAAATGATCAAGATAAAATTGTGAAAAGGTATTTGTTCTCTAATTCACCCTCGTTGGCAAGTTTTGGGAATAACATGAGTCTGCTCTTGGTGAATAGTCATTTTAGTTTGAATTTACCAAGACCTTTAGTACCAAGTGTTGTAGAAGTTGGTGGTTTACATCTGAGTGATGCAAAGCAGTTACCGCAGGTATATGAGATCAAATTAACAAAGATAAAAAAAAGCAAATATTATAGTATATATATTGAATAAACAATATATATATATATATATATATATATATATATATATATACAGGATATTCGGCACATGAAGCACCAATTTTTTTTGGGGTACCTCTTCTCTTTGGACCCTGGGTCCTAGGGCTCACGGTTAAGAAGATATAATTTTTTTAATATTCTTCTCAAATTCACCAAATTTTCGTCTTTAAACTCTCATAAGTTTTTTATTAATACTGTAAAAGCCCAATTTTTCCATTTGTATACTCTACTCTGTAATGTGTGCTTTTTTGAATAGAGAATAGTTTTCATTACAACTGTATACGAGGATTATTATTCCACCAAATTAGTGATTTTGTGAAAGTTAATCAAATTAAAAATTCAATGTTGAAAAGAGTACCAAAAATTGGGAGCTTCACTTTTCTTTAAAGACTTTTTTACGTGATAAACTTTTCAACGGTAAGCTACACATTGATAATAAAAAAACATTGCTTCTTCAACTTGCGGATTCCTCAGAAATACGGAAAATGTTCGGACTTAGTGAGTAAAACAATTTTATTTTTGTGACCGTTTATTTGAACAAAAGTTAAAAAACTAACAATAATTTAATATATTACTTTTCTCTAGTTATAAATTTTGTTTGAACTGTTCTCCTTTGTTCCTAATGCATGTCTGGCATCTCTTTCTTACTTCAGTCATTACGGTAGCTAGTTATTTGTGATTTTAATATCGTTTATTTGAACAAAAGATAAACTTATAACAATAATTTAATACGTACCTGCTCCCTTGTTGCACATTTGGTTGGAAGTTTTTGTTGAAGCTGAAATTTTTTTTTCGAACAAAATGTGTACCAAGATTGCAGACAGGTAATAAATTATTTTTTTTTAACTCGGGGGACCTACAGTTTAACGCCGGTTCCGAACGGCCAATAGGCTTGTAAACTATGTACATTACCGAACAATATTTCTTAATCATATATAACCACTAAATTGCGGACATACACAACACCCAAGAGCAAGGTGGGACTCGAACCCACAATCCTCGATCAACAAACGGTGCAAGGCGGTACTCGCTTACCGCTGGTCTACCGAGGCCTCAATAAATTATTATTAGTAGTAAGTTCAGTTCAAATAAACGATCATAAAATCATATTTCGATCGAATAAAAAAGAGAAATATTTCAAAACATTTCATACAATAGTATCATTACACTTGGAGTTTGCTTTCTTTTAGCATGCGATTACATTTTTCAATGGTTTTTGGCTATGCAGTATATACGTTTTTTGAATTGTTTAGGCAAAATGAACTTTTCTAAGGAAACAATTGAATTTTTTTAAAAGTAGTTTACGTCTTCTCCCGATATTCTTCACTTTTTCAAAACATTTTCAGTTATAATTCTGCTTCGAAATAGTTCGACTAAGTCTCGTATTTCATGAAAAAATATTATCAAGTTCCAATTTATTTTATCCTCTCGAATGCCTGTTATTCCTAAAATATAGAAGAAAATTCATTCATTATATATTATATAACATTGAAATTTTTAAATACTAAAAATTTCACTAATCGCTTAGTGAAATATGATTAGTACTGATTATTGAAAAAAACTTGACATTTCACTTTATATTATGAATCCACTTGATAACATATTTGCGTAACCCATTTTGAAGTCTTCTTAAAGGGTAAGTTATACGAAACATGGAGAAAAATGGTGAATATTGTTAATGAATCGTGGTACGTTAATCCAGATGATCATTTAAACTATGAAATCGTTTAAAATATATTAAGCTGATTTAACGTATTTATATATCTTGAATTACTATGCGGTTCGAATATAAAACTTGCTGTTGATTCGCACGAATAGAACTGCTTTACTTACCAGGATGGCGTTCTGACTTATGAAAATATTGAGGGGGTCTATATTATATTCTGATTTTAGATGAAAATTAAATTGAAGTTTTTAGAATTTTTTTTAAAAGCATTTTAGAGTTCATATGAATCCAACATTAGAACACCGAAACCTCAACTCTTCGAATAACTCGAACTACTTCAGGGAAACTTTTAGAGAAGCCTGACACAATTTTTCGCGGTTGGAAAAAAACGAAACAAAAACATAAACACGGCCACGGTATTTTCGTAAAATACAGAAATACATTATGGCTTGATAGAGTTATTACAGAGCAGTTGGAGTACAATAGCTCTGAAAAACACTGGAATTATATTTGAAATAAAATCCTTCAATACTATTCAAAAGTTTAAAAAGTGAAAAACCATAATAATATTGCTGCTCGCACCAGGCAAACAAGCACTTTGATTTAATAAGTGGAAATAGCTAATTTCAGTGGTAGCTTGGAATAAGGTGAGGGTTTCAATTTAATGGAATACAAACAATATCTACAAAGTTATTGCTTTGAAAATATTAAAAGTATTACTATGGAAATAAGGATAATATAATACATATTTAAGTATTTGAAAATAACTGAAAATACAGTAATATAGTTAATGAAAACAAGTTATCTAAAGCTAGTACTTAGTATTTTTTCAAAATGACAAAATTTAACTAGTTTATTTGGCTATGCAGATAATTTTAATTCTCTCTAATTCATTTAAAGATTTAAGTTTATATTGCATCTAAAATATCTGCAATATCTAGGGCTAGGAGTCGTGTTATAGAAAGGTGCAAATGTCGAACGAATCGAACTACATTACTTGGAACTATCTAGAGTCGTTTGGTGACTTGGACTGTCCGAGAGTATCCGGATTCATCCAAAAATATCTCGGTGGGCATGAAGAGCAGCCAAAGTTGTTCAATCGGCTTCTGTCCCATTGTTGATGAGAGATACTGAACCTTCAGACGTCCAGATCTTAATTCCTATATCAGCTGTTGCTGTCGTGATAGATGTACTGACTTGCAGAGAGACGGCTGTGGAACGGCACTTGTCACTTAATTCACATAAAATTTTCTCCCAACTGGCAGACTTCCTTGTGGAATGTTACATCGCAGGCATTGTTTTTTTTGAGACCAGTTGTTTTTTTAATAGGCGATATCGGCTAACATAATTCAAGTGTAAGCCGCAGTCTCTCAATTCTAGGTCGTTGTTTGAAAACTTCAGTTTGATTTTTCAAAACTTTTGTTTCACCTGCTGTTTACTAATAACCAAGTACTCTTGCGTTCCAATTTGCAATTGCCCTGTGTGAGTCCCAGTTTGATGCAAACCGCTCAGTAATGGCAAAGATTGCACCTTTTCAAAAACTTCAATGTAAAGAGGTTTGTAGTATTTCTTCGGGGTTTTGAAAGTGTGCGGAGAGCTGGCTTCGATGTTTTCATTCTTCTTTATACTCGATTCCGAGAAAACAAAGGATCATCGTCTTATGAAGGTTTTTCTTTCAAACAAAATTCCAAAAGAGTGCAAAATTATCACGCCTTCCATTGCGCATACAAATAAATCCCTATTATATTTTTTTCAGATCAGAAATACTCAATTTTTTCATTGACATCCCCTACTGGATTCATTGCATGGCAATAAAGACGTAAAAAGAAATAAGTCTAGAATTGTTACATTGACTCAAGGGTGCCTGCTTATTGGTAACCCTCCATTGTTTTGTCCATTGGAGAAAAGGAAAATGAAAAATACCAACATCATTTTGCGATTTTACAAAGCATAATATAGCTAATAATTTTCTTAAATTATTGGGGGGGCTCCGCCCTCCCAAAAATTTTATTGAGGGGCTCAGGCCCCCCAAGCCCCATAGAGTCAGCGCCTATGCTTACTACTGATCCAGACACTTTGTCGCATGAAAGTATGGGGTTGTATGCGTCAAATCCGGTAGTTCTGATTTTTTGCAGACTTGTTTATGATGTTGGCCTAATAAATAATCCGAGTTTGAGACGTCGAACGCCGAACGCAACTTTGTCAAAAATCGAAAAAACCGCGAAAAAATAGTTTTTTTTCCAAATTTTTGCGATTATAACCGTAATGGACTAGTTTTTGAAAAAATTTTCAATACGTTTTTAAAGTAGACTAAATTTACTAAAATATGATACTTAGATTGTCCCTGTAGATCCAATACTTTCCAAGATTAATCCTTTCAAAGTTTAAAATTTTTCAAGTTTATCACGTTGATAAAAGCCCATAACTTTTCGAACTCAAATCTACCCAATATCTGACCCCAGTCCCAGCGTGGGTATGTGTTTTATATGTAAGGAGACTGTAAGTGAAGGTCAAGTGCGCCTCTCCTGGTGGTGTATATCCACGCCACAAGACCTCAGCCCCAAAATGATAGCCAGAGATGCAGCCCCCACAACACCTCTTGCAGATTTCTTGCGGCTGCACGAAGGGTTGTGCGAACACGTGCAACTGCAGGAAGGCATGATAGAAATGCTCATTAGTCTGCAGGCACTGCAGCGGAGCCTCTTGTAATAATATACCTGATGTTGCAGTAGTAGATATCCCAGAAGGCGACAATCTGTCCCATGTCGAAATGAAGGATGACTTGTGGACACAAGACGTTGACGATTCATCACCATCCCCTGATGGGGATACGCCATCCCAATACGTCGATCCAGATACGGCGAACCTCAACCGAGACCTTCCAAGAGGGCTAAATTAATTCAATTTTTTTGATTTTGAATATTACTCAATTTCCTAATAAATAAACTTATTAACTTGTGTTGCACTTATCTTTTTTACTTCATCATTCGTTGCTTAGCTGAACATCATCGTTCATACTTCTCATTATTTCCTTTTTCAATATCCCATCATTAAAGTACAGTGCTTCGATAGTATAATCAGGGTCAAAATTCATTCAGAACGACAGAATCGCAAAAAATTGCGAAGTTCGAAAAAAATGATAAACTTTGAAAGGATTGATCTCGAAAACTGTTAGGTCTACAGAAACAGTTTGAGCATTATATTGTAGCAAATTTAGTCTTCTTTGAAACCGCGTTGAAATTTTTTTTTCAAAAACTAGTCCTTTGGAGTTATAATCGCAAAAATTTGAAAACCCCGATTTTTTCAGCGGTTTTTTCGATTTTTGACAAAGTTGCGTTCGGCGCTCGAGGTCACAAACTTGGCTTATTCATTAGACCAACATCATAAACAAGCTTACAAAAAATCAGAACTACGGTATTTGACGGATGCTGTGATGTATAAAGTTACTGGACTACACACTTACATAGATGATTCTATATTACTAGCTATGATACCTACTCATGTTTGCTTGTAGAATATCGAGAAATTCATAAATGAATCTACCCATGGCGTAATTTACTTCAGTATGGGATCCATGATCAAAGGACATACATTTCCTCAGGAAAAAAGGGAGGAGTTTCTGAGAGCGTTCGCTCGGTTACCCCAAAGGGTACTTTGGAAATGGGAAAACGAAACCATGCCCGGAAAACCGGATAACGTGATGATTCAGAAATGGATGCCACAATTCGATATTCTATGTGAGTTTTGTGGATTATTTCAAATAAAGTCAAACACTTTCATGTTATGTCAGTTTTTTGAATTCTGGCGATTTTTTCAAATTAAGGTAAAAATTTCATTTAATATTATCAAATCCCTTAGTACCACAAATATATTATTTCATAAAATTACACAAACCTAATATGCCAATACGCCTTGTTGTTTCCTACATTACTGCATCTGCATATAATACGTTCAAATTCCTCATTGAAGTTATGAAGAATTAGTGCAAATTTGAATCTAAATATTCCACTAAAAATTCTTTTAGATTAATCAGCAAAATAGAAAATTTCGACAACACCAGATTGATATCAACATAGTCAATTTATGTCCGAGTATTCCGCCAACTGATCCTATTGCTTTCGTAGAACATCGACTAGATTTACATCATGTTAATCCTTCTATAAAATCAGACTTTATCAAGTTTTGGATTGATTTGGCCGATACTTGGTGTAAATTATTAAACATATTAAAACAATGGTTAATAATAACAATTTACACATTTATTTAAAGAAATAACGTAAATTGTTATTATTAACCATTGTTTTAATATACTTTATTAAGTTTTGGATTGATTGGGCCGATACTTGGTGTAAATTAATAAACATATTAAAACAATGGTTAAAAATAACAATTTACACTTTTATTATAAGAAATAACGCATGACGCACGTTTCGGTGGAACTTCACCTTCTTCAGATGCTAATGGTAAACTAACTATGATTTTCTGTTATATCGAAAACAAGAAATGACAAATTATGTAGAAGGGGTAAATACAAAGATGGTTACAAATAATTATTAGAAAAGGAAAAACCAATTCTGAACTGCTAGTCAGGTAGTTCGGTAATTTTGAAAAGATTAAGAAGGGGGCTTGAAGTATGATCGATTTGGCTATTCAATAGGAGACCGGAATGCTTGTATTTATTTATCTGTAATGATTCTAAAAAATTAAGTTTAATTCCTTTACTTTCAGTATTTAATATTTTAAAATCGAAATTGAATGTGTGATTTTCTTGGATTAAATGGTTTTGCATAATGTGAATCCGACTTCTGATTAACAAAAGCTACGTTTGTGTTCTGAAATTCTAGTTTGAAAACTTCCTGAAAAGTTCTACCAATGTAAAACTTATCAGCAATCGCCACAATTAATTTTATAAACTCCCGATTTATTATCTTTATGAACTTTGGATTTATTATTTTATATATGATTTCCTAAATTATTACCGGTACGATAAGCAATGTTAATGTTGTGCTTAGATAAAGAAGAGATTTAAGTTTTTTACTTGAATTTCCGATGAAAGTGAGGCTGTTGTATTTGATATTATTTTTAGTAAGGGGGTACACCTGGTTAATCGCATTTTTGAAAAAACTTTTTATGTATCATATTGTCTATAATATTGGGATCATAGTTATTATTTACGGCAATTTGTTTAATTATATTTTTTCTCTATGTTAAAATTTGGCATTTGAAAGTGGAATATTTACTAAACGATGTACCGCATAACTATTGAAAGCTGCCATTTTGTGTTGGAAAGGATGTAGGAAAAGTACTATGTATGACGCTATCAGTGTGCGATGGTTTGCGAAAAATTGAAAAATTATGTTTGTTATCTACTTTTGTTATTTTCAAATCCAAATAGTTAATCGAGTTATCTTTTTCCATCTCTAAAGTGAAATTTTATATTAGGGTGTAAAGTAATTAATGAATGTTTGAAAGCAGTCTAGTTGTCTAAGAGTACAGTGAAACAACAAAATAATATCATCCACATATCTAAACCAATAAACGAATTGTCGACTAATAGATGATTATGAATTAACTGTTCCAAATTATCCATGAATACTTCAGCCAACAAAGGGCTCAGCGGGGTTCCCATAATTAAGCCTTCAGTTACTGCTGTAAATCTTGTCATTGAAACTAAAATAATTCTGTTCCAGCATAATTCCAAAAGTGACAATATATCTGATTTTATGAGAGGATTAACAAGATTGCTATTAAGTAACTTTTCTATTAGGGTTAAAGGTACCTTGGGTGGTATACTTGGAAAAAGATTAACTACATCTCAGGACATAAATTTAGAATTAAGTGGCAATTGAATATTTTCAATTTTAATTGACTAAATCGTAAGAGTTTTTGATAGAGAATTTAGGACCTGAAATTTACAATAATTTTTGAATTATTTCTATTAGAAAATGCGACAAAAACACTGAAGGTGCTGTAGTGAATGACACTACGGGTCTGATTGGATAGCCTGGTTTGTGTTATTTAATTAAAGAGTGAAGTTGTGGTACCAAAGGATTTGAAACAATGAGTTTATACTTGTCTTTATTTTGTATAAGGATGTTAATGTTATCGATAGCTAATTTTAAATTTTTCTGAAATTTACTGGTTGGATCATGTTTTAGTAACTTATAATTACCGGAGTTCAAAAAATCTAAAGTTTTACGTAAATAATCACACTTATTCAAAGCGATAACTGTATTACCTTTGTCAGCTTTGGTGAAAATGATATCATTAGAGAGTGTTTTTTGTTTGATTGATTTTACAATGGACATTTCTGATAAATTGGCGTTGTATTTGTTATACTCATTTTTAATAATATTAGAAGCTAGGTGTTTTACAAGTGGATTATCAGGCAAATTTCTAACAGCTATTTCAGTATCTACGCCGAGTTGTTCGAAGTGACGTGTTGAATGAGTTGGTTGTATATTGTGTTTGAAACCTTTTTGCAATAAATTCACTTCCTTACTATCGAAATTAGTATTGGATAAAATTGCGAAAATTTAGTTGGTTTTTTCCCTTTTTTTCTGATACCGGTTTGCTACCACGAAGGTAATTCAATTTTATTTGCTGTTTGGTGAATTTTTTATGAATAATATTGTTAACTGAAAATCGAGTTTGTGAATCAAACAAATCAAATTCTACATTATGCAACCTATAAAGCAGTTCAGAATGGATTACTATATATTTCGTTTATTGGTTCAGATATGTAGATGATATTTTAGTCTGTTTCAAGGGCTTGTATAGACAATTAAAAATAATACTACTAGAAAATTTCATCAATTAACACACCCAAATATTCAATTTACAACCAAAATAGAGGACAGTTCACTCAATTTCTTAGATTTAACAATTCGTAATCATTCAGCAAATATGATTTTTCAATATATCATAAACCTTCATATACCGATATCACAATACGTCTAATCATCCATTTCAACACAAATTAGCAGCTTATTATAGTATGATACATCGCCTTTTCGATATACCACTTTCTCTAAAAAATTTCAACAAAGAACTTCATCTAATCAAGCCGATAGCATTCAATAATGCGTATGATTGAAACATAATAGACAAAATACTGAGGAAGAATAGTCATAAAATGGAATTTCACAAGTATTCCCATTGATCAAACCAGAAGGAATTAAATATAATAGTTTAAATTATTTCGGCAAAGCTTCCAACAAATTACAATCCTTTTTCTTTAATCTAGATTTCAATTTAGCATTCAGAAAAAGAAATAGTCTAGGAAAATACATAAAAAACAAGTCAAAAATAGATAAACTCAGTAAATTAGGAGTTCATTAACTTACATGCGGAAATTGCGATAAATATATATAGATCAGACACATGGAAATTTAAAAAAAAAAAAATTGCTGAACACAGGCGAAATTACATAAATCATAACGAAGATTCAATATATGCTACACATTTAATAAAAGAGAAACATGACTTCAATTCGGATTTCGAAATTCTTCATCTCGGAACAAAAGGTTCAAATTTCTTAACCTTTTAAATGAATGAATGTTGAGTCCTTATGAGTTTATGTCAAGTTCAAAATTTTTATTTGCTATTTTTCTTCTGTTTTGAGATATCAATAAATTGGGGTTTTAAATAGCTACCAATTATTCATAATAAAAATAAACAAATATTATGGAATATATCCTTTTAGTATTGAAGATTATTATTCCGTTGAATAAACTTACTCTAAGAATTATACATGATTTATTGAAGTAAAAGTCAAAATATAGAGGAAAAATGAGAAATGAAATATATGTGTGAAGTTGAAAAATATAAATGTGAAGTATATTAAAATGAAAATTCAAGTGAAGTTCTCACAATGAGACTTACATTATATTCGAGGCAATGGAAAGTAACGACAGGATCACATTTAAAGAGCTCCAAGTTTCAGGAGTTAATTTTCTGTTTTGAACATCGTATTACGAAAAACCTGTTTATTTGAATCCAGTAACCGCATAAGAAAGAAAAGCCTTGATGACCGTAAGCTTTGATACCCTCTGAGCGCACTGAATCTTAATGTTTTTTTCGGAAAGATTGGGATAGTTAGCAATCGATTCAATAAATGCAAACTGCCGGAACATCTCTGTTTTTCAGTCTCTAACCTTATATATATATATATATATATATATATATATATATATATATATATATATATATATATATCCATAACTTTCCACCTCGAATTTTGAGCTTTGGGAAGAAATAACGAAAA
This sequence comes from Cynegetis impunctata, assembly GCA_030704885.1. Classification (NCBI taxonomy): domain Eukaryota; kingdom Metazoa; phylum Arthropoda; class Insecta; order Coleoptera; family Coccinellidae; genus Cynegetis; species Cynegetis impunctata. The sequence continues at coordinate 886 of JARQZK010002343.1, read as the reverse complement.
AACGCTCGGACAGATCACATTTTGTTGAAAGGGGGACAAATAAGGGTGTTCAAATGAGTTTGATATCACTACCCCTCTAGCTGCAACCCCTAACAACTGTCATTTTTGAATAGAGAAAAGGGGTCGAGCAGCACCTTGTTGGAAAGGCAATTCAATTTTCTGCATGAGTGTATTTTTTTTTCGTCGCTTTATTATTATACAGAGTGACTCAGTATTGCATCATTAACTTTCACACGCCGAATTTGGATCTTTGAGATGGAAAAAACGCTCGGACGGGTCAAAAAATGAATTCGATATCACTACTTCTCTAGCCGCTACCACTTAAAGCAATTATTTTTTAATAGAGATAATAGGTCGAGTAGCTTTTTTTTTCCAAAAATAATTGCTCTAAGTGATGGCGGCCAGAGAAGTAGTGATATTGAATTCATTTTTTGACCCGTCCGAGCGATTTTTTCATCTCAAAGATCCAAATTCGGCGTGTGAAATTTATTGATGCAATACTGAGTCACTCTGTATAAAAATGAAGCGATAAAAAAAATACAGTCATGCAGGAAACCTCTCCAACAAGGTGCTGTACGACCCCTTTTCCCTATTCAAAAATGAGAGCTGTTAGTGGTTGCGGCTAGAGGGGTAGTGATATCAAACTCATTGAACACCCTTATTTGTCCCCCTTTCAACAAAATTTGACCTGTCTGAGCGTTTTTTCGTTATTCCATCCCAGAGCTCAAAGTTCGGGGTGAAAAGTTATGGATGGCCCACACTGTATATATATATATATATATATATATATATATATATATATATATATATAATATATATATATATATATATATATATATATATATATATTTTTTTTTTCTTCTTGATTTATTTTTCTTGGGTAATT